>QLTV01000598.1:3962193-3976808 GCA_003457575.1 Thermophis baileyi | reverse complement strand
GAACTTCAGTAGTTTAACAGATGGATCGTTAGAGATGCAGTCATTGGTATAGAGAGAGAAGTGGAGAGAACACACAGCCTTGGGGGGCCCCTGTGCTAATTGTACAGGTATCTGATGTAATTCTGCTTATCTTCACCTGCTGCTGCCTGTTTGTTAGGAAGCTTATGATCCACTTACAAGTGTGTTCAGGTACCGCTAGCTGGTTCAGCTTAGTTAGAAGCGTGTCTGGAATGATGGTATTGAATGCTGAACTAAAGTCTACAAAGAGGACCCTTGCGTAGGTCTTTGGAGATTCAAGATGTTGTAGGATGTAGTGCAGAGCCATATTAACAGCATCATCTGTTGATCTGTTTGCTCGGTATGCAAATTGCAGGGGGTCTAACAGTGGATCCGTGATGGTTTTCAAGTGGGACAGTACTAGCCTATGACTATGACTATGACTATAAGTAGACTATGTTTACTTGTGAGCATCCTGTCTACAGGGCTGCAGCTTTGCTGGTTTCCCATGCTTCAATTAAATCCCAAAAGAAATATTGTTAGAAAAGTCCATGGGTCTGTTCAAAGTGATAAGTGCAGACCACTAGAGGAGCCTCAGAGGATGGAAAAGCAGATAACAATAGCAGTAATCTTATAGAGAAGAAGCATGCTGATTTTTCTGGCAGCAGTATGGAAATGATTTACTATTCTGTCTCTTAGGATGTTTTTTCAAGATCTCAACTTAACCTATAGCTTCATGGTTTTCTGGTGTTGTTCATCAAAGCAGTAGCTAGCTTCAGCACTGCATAGATTTTCTGAGATCTGTCAGGATCAGTTAGTTAAAGTTCAAAACACCACCAAGATAAATTTTCAAGTACTGTGAGAATAAAGTAGAAGAAAATTCAAGAAACTATAAGGCAGGTTTTAGTATATTATTTCTGACATTCTCATTGAATCTTACTAACTTAACTTTCATATGCGGTTCTTTCTGAGATAGAAGCAAATGTAGTAGAGAAATTGGGTACCACACCTGAATATACATCTAAGGTATTCTGTAAAATAACTAAGAATGAAGGAATGTATTGCTTCATTTTTCCAGGTTCTATAAAGGGGAAAATGCACTTAATAAATTAGCAAACATCCAATGTTCAGTTGCTACTATATCTATGTATATTTTAAAATCAAATTAGAAAAAGTCCTTCAGATCTTGTGTCAGTAGTGTAATGATCTGTATTCATTAAAGCATGACATTGTTTTTGAGACTTCCATTTTAAACCTTTTGAGCTTGAAATAAGGAAGCACCAGAATGCTGAAAAGAAAAAGGCCGTTTTAATGACTAGAACAGAGGCACTGCATTTCCCCCCCAAATCATCACCAAAGGATGCAGAACCCCACTAGGTAATATTTATTTACTAATGTTCCTTATTAGTATTTTGCATTTTTAAGGTTCAGGTAAAAACAATATGGTATAAAGTCTAACCTTTGTTCATAATATGGACTAGTAATATTTATTAAGGTATTTGCATTAGATGTAAACTAATTGGTAGAATCATCTGTATAGGCAGATGATGTATGTCTCCAGCATTCTCTTAGAAGCTGAGTAACTTGTAAATCATCCAGTTATAATTTAACATAGCAACTTTTGCAAAGCATGCCATTTAGATGAAGACAAGTCAGAGGTAGGTTCCTCACGGTTCGGACCGGTTCACCCAAACCGGTAGTGACCCGCTGGTGACATCATGATGATGTCACGGATCTGGTTCGGTCGGTGCCGGTCCATGGGCGCCGCCGTCTTTTTTTTGAATTTTTTTCTTCTGTGCATGCGCAGAAGCCGAGTTTCCGGCACTGCGCATGCATCGCCATCTTGTTTTTGGCTTTTTTTAAAAAAAAAAATTAAATTTTTTTTGAAATGCACGCGCGCGCGAAGCGCATGTGCACCCACAAGGCACAGCCACACGGCGCAGGAGGAAGCAAACCGGCAGCGAGGTAAGTTAGAACCCACCCCTGAGACAAGTGCCTTCATGTATTATTTCTTGAATCTCCATATTACCTTTTTCATGTTCTTACTTAAATGAAGTACCAGATCATTAGCTGACTTTTCAGAATTAATGAATGTTTTCTCTAATACTAAGTCTTATTGACAACCATGGGGACTTACTCATATATATTTTTGGATCAGTGTGTTAGTAGGCTTGAAGAATTCCCTTTAAGATTAATGGATTGCCATACATTACTTCAGAAGTCAACTAGTGGACAAAAGAAATTATATTTAAGCATGTGCTGAATTACATGTCAAAAGCACAAGAGAGCTGTCCTCAGGTTTAACAGCCACAGTCATTGAAGAAAGAGACTTTTCTTTCAATTTTCTCCCCCCCCCCCCCCCGGCCCCTTAATATATTAAACTTATGCAGTTTTGGCCAAAGTTCAGTTTTTTATTCATTGGTATGAAGTAGTTTATTCCAAAATGTTTCAGGCTTATCAAAGGTTTCTTTTGCATGTTTTAGACAATGACTTGTGATGAAATCAAAGAAAATATTTTCTTTTGCAAATCTCCTAGGCAGTCAGCTGGTCACTTGCAGTTATCTGTGGATTCTGTTTTTATATATATAACCTATTTGCAGGCAGTCCTAGAAGGTATTTTTTTCTCAGCCTTCTGAAACATTCCTTGATTGCAATAATTCTGTGAAACACTCATTTTTTATACTTGTTCACAGGTGAAATTGACAGCTGGAAACATTTAGAGATTTTTAAAATAGTTTTACCCCACTTTGTAACAGTGAATTATCTTTGGTTTCAAATGTTCAGACAGCTGTTTAGAGGAATCTATGACTCCAGAAAGTAGACAAATAACAGTTATTATCTAAACAGTTAGAAAGGTAAGAATATTTGCAATCAACTGATCAATGGAAATCATGATCTTAGATGCTTAGATGTTTCTAAGGTAGAAATAATTCTGAGCCATTAAGACTCACAAGTTGTGAACACTGGGCTTTTTTTCAAATCAGATATAAATCTTTCACTTGACAAAATATGTTTATTCAATCAGAAAAATATATGCTATGCTGTGAGATAAAATTAGAAGGTTGTAATTCTCGTCTGCAAAATCTTATGTGACACTGAACTTTTTTCAATAACTGTGCAGTACTGGAATGTTTCATAAGACATTGTAAATATCCATATAGATCGTCCATCAACCCAATAAATCGGATATATCCTATTCATCATATTCTGCTTTGTATTATTTTTAATAAATAATATAAAGTTAACTGTTTGGATCTGTAGTAATTATTTCTTTACAAAATTGAACATTTGTTTACATTTTTCAGTAAGGAGAAATGCAGTAGTTGTTTAACAAGAGTTGCTGTAACTAAAAGCTTATATAGGATTGAGATTAGATCTATTTAATATAATAAATTAAGACCCATATTTGTTTGAACAAATGCTTTGTTCTTTTTGTTTCTTTGTCAGTTTGACTATTACCCTTGAAACAGTATTGCAAGTTTAAGAAAATGGATGTGCATCAAGAGTTTATATCCTATCCTGCCCTATCCTACCCTACCTTCTCTACTCTATCCTTTTCAAAGGACCAAAGGATCTTAATTGTGTTCTTTAGAAAAAAATGAAATATCCTATTTTTATAACCAGAATACATAAATTAAGTGCAAATAGATGTTTTCAGCTTTTATTCTTCCAAAACGCATGTAAAATACAAAATATGATAACTAAAAAACTAAAAATCTTGAAATGACATCAGCAATGCTATCCTGATGGGATGTTAACCTTGGTTCTGTCCATTCATGTTGGACATATTTTTGAAATGTATATGTTCAGAAAACAGATTATTGGAAATAAAACAGCATTTACAGTTCAATCCATTTTGTGCAGAACAACCAGAGGTTTCCTGTAGATTTTAAAAATCAGAAGGGTAATCCATGACTTCAGGTCTCGGTTGTAACAGTAGTGGGCAAGAATGGGATCTAATGTCATTCCATTTGGAAATGGCTTCATCCAAATCCAACTCCCTATCATTAATTTTCACCTCCATGCAGCCATTGTAAAAAACTGTGACTGGAGTTGCCTCAACTGGAACATCTGAATAAAACACAGAATAGTTAATACTAATTCACACATTAAAAAACAAGTTAACAGGATAAAAATGTTTACAGAAAAATCATATTTTATATGTGAGTCAAATCCAGTTTTTCTGAAAGAATTTTAGTACAATTCATCGTCTCAGTAATAAAACTGATCTCAAAACATTCTTGATATCACATTGTGATATTATAAATGCCTGGAATACATTACCTGACTCTGTAGTTTCTTCCCCAAACCCCCAAAACTTTAAGCTTAGACTGTCTACTGTTGACCTCACCCCATTCCTAAGAGGTCTGTAAGGGGCGTGCATAAGCGCACCAGCGTGCCTACCGTCCCTGTCCTAACGTCGTACTCATAAAGTATCATGTACTTATAACCATGCTTGTACTTCTTATTATTTTTTTCACAATCATGTTTATACTTTATCTGTAATCATATACACGTTTGACAAATAAATAAAATAAATAAATAAATAATAAATAATAAATAAATAAATAGATAAATAAATAGATAAATAAATAGATAAATAAATAGATAAATAAATAGATAAATAAATAGATAGATAGATAGAGAATCTATATTTCTGATTAACTCTCACAGTTAATGGTATTGGTAATGTACTTACTAATTTGATAGAAGGATAGAATTGTTACTACTGATTCCTACTTAAAAAATCTGAGATACTGTAGTATCTAAATAGGAGATCATGCTGTAGATGGATATGTTTCTTAGTTAGTTTAGAAATTCAATCTAAGAAATAAAATAGGCTCTTCTCTTTAGATAAACCCACTACAAATGGGTTGTAGAAAGCCCAAAATGTGGATGTGTTAATGCAGCTCCACTCTCTGATCATGTATTATAATTATTAGCTCATCTTTCCACTGACACAAACTATTAAACTTTGTGTAAGGAATAATTTCTTTTAATAAGAACCACGAAGTGTTGCAAAACACAGTGTGAAATTCATGCCTTATGTTGAACCAACCCAGTCTACTATTTCTTAATTGATTTTTTCAGGGCTAAGCTGAGCTATGCACACAATTCAATACCTTTATTGTCTAGGTGAAAAACTGTAATTTTATCATTTCAAGGCTGATTTTTATGCATTTTTCAGAATTTCATGGAAACCCATCCCACCATAGTTGGTGAGTGTTGGAGTGGATTCTTTTAAAGCTTGTCTTCTTCACATGTCTAGAAGACTGTAATCCTACTGTATATGCATTTACTGAAAGTTAATAAGAACAAGACTTACCAGGAATGCCTCCTAGGTAGGTATCAACAGATTCATTAATTGCTTCTTCAAGGACTGAGAGCTGGTGTCCTGAATAGGTGATAACTGAATGTGAATCAGTTGTAAGTTCAAGCTGTTGTCTACTTATCTTGAGTCTGAGTTGCACTCTTTTTGAGGTACACAAACTTCTTGACTCTAAGTGAGCAACAATGCCATTCTGAATAGATACAATGATTTCCTGAGATTCAGAAACAAAATAAGAGGGGGATAATCAATTTCAGTTTCTATTTCATTTTTCCATACCCAGAAAAGCTTTAAAAGCCTATATAATGAATGCAATAGTATCACCAAATAATGCAGAAAATGCATTTCAATTAAGTGACAAGAACAAGTACTAGAAATATGAATATTTAAATACTAGTGAAAATAATTCAACGAATGTAAGTTTCATAGCTGAATAAATCAACTTATCTTTCTTAGTAGCATTTCAATAAATCATAATTAAATACAAATTTACAATGTTTGCAACCCTGATCTGCTGCTTTAACATTTAGCACCAACATTTTTCAAACTATTTTCTAAATGTAAACAAAATCATTTTTGACATGAAGAACCATGTTTCCAGAAATATATATCATCTTACAGCAGATGGCTTACTTTTTAAATCAGAAGCATTCAGAGTCTTATTAAAAAAATCAAGATGGCAGAAAGATCAAAGCCCTGTCCAATTTGTTGCATGCATGCATGCAGTCACATTTTACAAGATGTCCATATAAATATGATACATAAATAAACAAATGCCAGGACTTCAAATTGTGCTGCTGAAACTGCCACCTTAACTTTTTTGACCTCCATCCTGCAGTCACTGCTTCTTTTAATTATCTTTTCATGAAAATTCTGCACAGTAAAGACGTAAATCAGAAAAAGATTTCTTTATAGAGACCCACAGATTTATTTCAAACAAGGATTTGCCCTATGGACATTTTGAATGATGTGACTAGGGAGAGGGGGAGGGAATGAGAAATTTATCTCAATCTCCCTGGGGTTAGTGAAAAAGATTAATTTATGCTTGTCAAAATCAAACTAATTATACACACATCTAAACATAATTACCTCTCAATATCTTATCTGGCTTAAGCTAGGGAAAATTCTACTGAACCTTGGTGGGATCAAATTGTCATGGCAAAGGGACAAAAAAGTTTCCAATTATTTTTCCCTGTGTCATGGAGGTACTAAATACCTAGGTTAATTGTCTCCATCAGGCATGCATGTAGTGGGAGCAAAGAGTACCTGTACATTTGTTAATTTGGAATCCACAATAGACAAAGCAAGAGGAACTGTTTCACCTGAAACCAAGGCAAATATTACTCCAGTGCCTGTGGATGGACGGATAGCCATTGCCACATTTATTAACCAATCATCTGTGTTGCTTGAGATGTTATCTGTTTTATTTTAAAATAAACCAGAAAGCAAGAGAAAGGAAAGTATCAGCCAGTTACAAAATAATCATTTATTCTCAACTTTCCCACATGCAAAAAACCTTTTGAAACAGATTATTTTACTCTTTCCTGAAACATATATTTTTAAAAAATGTTCTGTAACACTACTTATAAGATTTTTTTTCCCAGAAGAGCCACCTTATGTATTTCTCTATCCTGATCAAACTGATAAGCAGACTCAATATAACTCTTGAAATATTTCTGTAATTTGCCAGCTCGTATATTTGCAATATTTGCAGAAAAGAGGTGCTCCATCATAAGCAGCTTTCATCCAATAACCTGGATAGATAGATCATGACAACAGTTTAGGCCTATAGCTTTGAAATTATTTCTGCTATGACCTACAAGGATATTTAGGCAGAAACACCTACCTTGTAGGCAAGACTCCATATTTAATACAGCTGCAACAGCCAGTTTGGTGCAGTAATTAAAGTATCAAGCTAGAAACTGGGAATCCATGAGTTCTAATCCCAGGTAGCTATGAAACCAACTGGGTGACCTTGGGCCTGTCACTCTCTTAACCCTAGGAAACAGGCAATAGCAAGCTACTTCTGATATCTTGTAAAAAAAATAATAACTCCAGATGTTATCATTCTTGGACCCAGATACTTCAGGCACAATAGCTCACGACCTCAGCATTTTCTGTTTGGATTACTGTTTCGATCTGCCTTTGAAGAATATTCAGAAACAAAATGTTGCTGCAGCTCAAGCACTGACAAAGAAAACCAATTCAACAAACTAAAACCACTTCTTTGGTCATTGTATAGGTCTCCTATAGACCTGTTACCTATAGATCTCCTGGTAAAATTCAAAGTGCTGTCACCTATGAAGCTTATGATGGATTCTGGCTATATTGGGGACTTTCTGTTCCAAATAGAATCTGCCCATCTTGTACATTTGAATGGAGAAGGCATGTTATAGATTAGTATCTACCACAAAGCTAAGGATTCTAGAGAGAGTCTATCTATCTTGTTGCTAAGAGTCAACAGTGGCACATAATAAGTCAAACAATCAGTTAATGAACCTAAGAGAGCAAGGACCAGAAAAAGTGTCTGGTCCATGGTTGCTCCAGCCTTATGGAATACTTTGCCCCAATGTAAAATGGTACCTTCCCTATTAACATAAGAAGAAAGCAAAAACAACTCTCTTCATCAGGCTTATTTTGGGATATATGTTTTGCCATACTGTATATTTAACAGTTTTATGATCTTATGATTGTGATTATATAAGTATGTATGTATATATATATACACATATATAGATAAACATGCACCAATACTATCCAGATGTTATGACTGGGGGATAGCATAGAAATTGTGTTAAACAAGCAAGCTTACTGTAGCTAATGTGAAACTTTGCCATGCCAGTGCCAGGGTAGTAAGATCCCTTTCCAACATTTATTAAACAATGTTTGCTTTGCTTCTCTTGAATTAAATCTTTTACACCAGAGGTTCCTTGATTTAACAAGTTCCAACCACGAATACAGCCATCCAAACGGGGGTTAATCTGTAAAAAAAAAATGATAGAACTGATTACATCATTCCAGGAATATTATCTGAGACTGGAATTTGCATTGGATTTGTTGATACCATTTGCACTTTACAATATTGACAAGATAGGTGTAAATATACACAATATTACACAAGCTCAGAGTAGAGATGCCATACTGGGAATCTACTTAAATATCTATGCTATCATCTATTTATTTCTCTTCAAATCATACTCTATTAGTTCATCATTTTTACAAATTTCCAAAAGATAATTAGTATTCATTAGCTACAAAAGATGACAAGGAATTTTTCTGAAGGTGGATGAGCAGTTTCTTGGGAAGAACAAATCATCTCTTAACTAGCTTTGCAGAAAACCATGCTAGTTTCAGGAAAGAAAGTCTTTTTCTTTGTAGATACAGGTAGTTCTCACTTACCAAATGATAATTGGGATTAGGAACTCCATCACTAAGCAAAATGATCATAAGGGGTGACATTATGTGATCACACCGACTTACAATGGCAGTTCTTGCAGTTCCAATTGCTGTCATTAGGCAAATCCCGCACAGTGTCCCTGTCATATGATTGCCATTTGTGACCTTCTGCCTGCTTTCCTAGTGACTTTGCTTGTCAGAAGCTGGCAATGAAAGTCACAAAGGGTGATCATGGGATTTCAATATGCTGCAATGTCATAAGTACCCAAATGGCAATCATGTATTCACAGAGATGCTAAAATAGCCGCAAGTACAAGTAGTTAAGAACTCTTTGTTCACCCCTATTGTAACCTAGGTTATTGAACAAGTGGAAGATATACAAGGAACTACTTGTATCAAAGAATTACGCAAGGTAGGCAAAGAAATAACAGGGGAATTTAGCCTTTCTCTGCTAGCCAATCTTGTGATAAAAAGTTAGCAAGCCATTTTGCCAAGCTATCTATCTGGGATATTTAAAACATTTGCTAAAGAAGTGTGTTGTGCTTTCAGAGTTGTGAAACATTTCTTTCAGATGTTTTGCACTGCCTTTTTAAAGTAACTATACATGCATATTATAAATAGTCTGTGCCCTAGCAGGTTACATTTTTAATTGTTTTCACAGATTTTTCATTGATTTAATCTAATTCATTAATCTATTAAATAGTGCCACACTAACACAAAGCAATGTTAAAAAGCTTTGCATAACCAAATGTATTTCTATCTTTATATAATGAAACCCTAAGTTTTGGTTGTTTTCATGACATCAAATAATGTGACCAACACTGAAATATCGTCTGAAGTATGACTTACTAAGGTGACAACAGCTGTCAGTGTATGCTTAAAGTTCTGATGATCTAAAATTACATATAACAATCTCTTTTGCAGATCAGGTTTTATTCTAACCTTTGGGGATATAATTCTCAGAAGGGTCACTTATTTTCCTGATTTAGGATTCCATAAAGCCATGTTTCAATATTTTCCATGTACACCATTTGTTCATTGAGGAACAACTGAGTCCCACAAAAATTTGGAATATGAAAATACATGATTGGACTCCAAGGGAAGGGACATAAAGAATTACTTTCAGTGTAACACTTGCAAACATAACTGACAGATGGGATCAAACATTTCTTTTTGCTGAAAGCTAGATGTGATTTCTACATGTCAGGCAAATAGCCAACTAATGATCAGTTAGAATTTATGTGCACAGCGTTTTTTCAGTTTTTTGTAGAACTTGAAAATGCCCAATTTTTTGTGTGGGGAAAAAGTGAATTATCTTTAGGTTAAAAATGTTGCAAAGCAGATAGCTCAGTAGATAGCCTTGAATTTTCAACATGGCTACATTTTCAAAATAGCAATAATGGAATCTCATAAGTAATACATTCAAACTTATTTATGTTTACACTCTTACTTCAGGCAGGATTAAACTATTATTAATCTTTTCTGCCATTTCATTCTGTTACTAGCAACTCTGCCCTTTATTTTCTTCAACTAGGAAGTAGGAAGCATATAGTTTTCTTCTCTGGAATGGCGCTTTTCATGGTAGAGTGTCTTTATAAAGAGACATCGGGGTTTTTTTCTTTTTTCTAATAACAAACATCCTTATTGTCTTTTTACAGCTATCTCACCGAATGCTTAAAACTGAAGCTCCTTCTTCCAACTATAATTTACTTCCAAATTACTGCAGGACAAATGCTACTCTAGCTCATGAAAATGCATCAGTAATTTCAGTATAAGTGCTAGTAAAAAGAGAAGAAGAAAAAAAGAACCCTTTTTGAAGCTATAGCACTTAATAGGATACTTCTTCAAATTTTATTCCTTCAGGACAGATCCCTCCACTCCTGTTTATGCATGGAATAATAGACAATACAAGGTTTTTCAAGGGTTTTTTTCATCATTGTTTGAACTCTGATCCTGCTTGGGGATCAGATCATTCTATAAGGGTCATGTGAACCCAGGAGACAATTGACCCTCAAATAGATGTGTATATTTAATATATGTGTAGGGATATGTGTGTAAATGTGTGCATTTCACCACATTTATTGCCTTTTCTCAGCCTTTCATAGTCCTGGGTTCTCTAGAAGTGTTGTGGCTGTGATTTCCTGGATTCTCGAGTAAAATACTCATGCTATTCAAGAATTCAAGAAATTATAATCAACATTTAGTGAGAACATTAGATTAACAAGACTCAAAAAATTAGTAGGTGTAGATTAGCATTACATTCTTATTCTAAAAATAAATTCCTAAACTTGATATTATACAATATACACATAATATCTCTATGAGAACAATGACAGTTTAAAAAGAAAAAAAAATCCAAACATTAATTGCTATGCCTAAATTTACTGCAATATGATGCCCCAACAAATACTACAAAAATTACCAATTTAATGAGACTGTTGTCCATTCTGCGAGGGAGTCCTGCAATGTACACCTTTGTGTCCAAAAAGCCATTGGAAAGCTTGAAAAGAGGTCTTGGGTTATTGATGTTCATCACTGCTTCTTTCGCTATTTTCACACTGATGCTATGCTCTAGTTCTTCCACAGAGATCTAAATATTAAAAAAGGTATAAGAAGTGTATAAATGCTGAGAATCTGTTCCAATCCAGCAACAATGATGTGTGTGCAGTAAGATCCTGATTTGGTTGAACGGATTCACATAACTAGGACATTTGCTAAAAACATGAGTGGTGCGGTGGCCTAGAGGTGGAGCTATCGGCTCACAATCAGGAGGCTGTGAGTTCGATCCTAGGTAGAGGCTGATATTACTCTCTCTGGGCACAATGAGAATTTATCTGCTGAAACAAACTCCGTATTGGCGACAGGAAGGGCATCCGGCCAGTAAACACTCAGCTCCATTCAGTTGCCCAGACTCCACCCCGCAAGGGATTATGGGGTCATTAAAAGATGATGATGATTTGCTAAAAACAAATTAACCAGTTTAACATGCAATGGCACAATGTACTTTGTGAGACTCTACGGGCCCTTAGCATCTTTTCATGTATCCATCCAGAACCCCCAACACATGCTTTGTTTTAATATACTGATAAATAAAGCTAGACACCTTGAATTAGTTTAATTTAGGGGAATTAGTGGTGGGTAGGGTCTTCTAAGGCCAAGGTAGGGTCTTCTAAGCAGGCCAAGGAAGGTAAAATCTAGGTGGAACTCTGGAAAGTGGAAGGATTATGATGGAGGAAGGTGATAGTTAGCAACCCTAAGCTAGATCTAGGCAGTGCTAGCTGATGAAGTTTATTGTTTTGGCAGAACAGTGGTAGTTGATGATCCTGAGGTGCACCAGACAGTGTTATCTTGTTAAAGACTTATTAGTTCAATGAAAGTCTGGGGCAAGAAATGGAGCAAAACATTATTTGGAGGAAAAAAAAGTGTTGAAATTGGGGACTGGCATGGAGTAGAATAATCTGGTATAGAGAGCTCTCTACTTTTACTAGCAAGATACTAAGCCAAAAAGTATTGATTATATAACCACAATACCCTGTGGCCATACCCTGTGGCCAACTGGATATGTTACTACAAAAGAACTGCTGGTGTTTAAATGGGTATAATTCAAAGTTTTTTTTAAAAAAAATCAATCCCCAAACTTTCAATATGCATTTATGTTGACTTGGGCATAGATAATAATGACTTTCTAATTATTGTCCTCAGTAGATGGGTTATTAATTCAGATTTTGAAAAATATGCTAGAGAAGTATGTACATTATGGTATTTAGCTCTTGTATATAAACTTTGCATCGAGAGAAGAGAATGCAATGTGTCCATTCAGTTTGACAATCCCAGTCTCCTGTTAAGTACTCCAGAATACAGCATATAACACCTTTCTATCCAGCAGTGTTATTTTCTCTCCAAGAAGTCTTTTCAAGTAACTGAAACCTTTGCTTCTAAATGCTAAAGTAATTCTAAGAATGAGCAATGAATGTCTCAATAATTTTTAAATTCTGGATTTAAAATCCTGATGGAAG
This sequence comes from Thermophis baileyi, assembly GCA_003457575.1. Taxonomy (NCBI): domain Eukaryota; kingdom Metazoa; phylum Chordata; class Lepidosauria; order Squamata; family Dipsadidae; genus Thermophis; species Thermophis baileyi. The sequence continues at coordinate 3,964,070 of QLTV01000598.1, read as the reverse complement.
TCCTGACCTATGATTTAAAGTATTATAAAAGTCTTGGCCTATGATTTAAAGTATAATAAAACACATACAATGATTTCATTTAAACAGAGTGACAGATTATACTACAAGTGTATTACTTTAAAAAAGGCTTATTTCATAAAGCTGTTTTTCTCTGTATGTTTAGATTATTTATATGGCTTTTCAGTTCACAATAGTGACTCTGTTTTCAGGTTCTCATTTGCTGAAAAAGACTTACCATGTGCCACAAGCCATCATTAATAGCTTTACCACCACTTGTTACTTTTGTCCCAAGCTCATTTTTGAACTGAATTTCAATCTTTCCTTCACGCAATGCAAGTAGAAACCAGGCTGTGCTGTTTATGGTTTCAGCATACAGTATCACACCTTCCTTATCATAAGTCCGGAAGTCAAATTCTGCAGAAAATCTGAATTGAGAAAAGGGCAAGCCTAAAAATTATGCAGCAAGAAGACTGGATATATACATTAAGAATGTTGTTACACGTATGCAAATATGATCTATCTGGACTGAAAAAACTGACTCAAGATAAAACAAGAATTGCTTAATGAACATGAGAATTTTTCATGGTTAATGCATTTGCAAATAACTTGAAAAATAAAAAGTGATCTCAAATAAGGAGGGACCCTGAGAAAGATAATAAAATATGAAATACACAGAATCAAAATAATTTATTAGTGTGTATTTAAAAATTGATATTCAAGTAGGAAATGTACACAGCACAAATTAAAAACCGTATGATAAAATGGGTGCAAAGCTTTAAAACTGTAATAATAGTGGAATAATGAAGAACTAAAGAAAAATCAATAAAATTTACGATGCTACAATGTGATCGAAAATCGGTAAAAAAAAACTTTTACAAAAGATATATAGGTCGTCCTTGAGCCCAAACTTTCTGTTGCTAAGTGAGACATTTGTTAAGTGAGTTTTGTCCCATTTTATGACCTTTCTTGCCACAATTGTTAAGTGAATCACTGCCCTTGTTAAATTAGTAACACCGTTGTTAAGTGAATCTCGATTCCCCATTGACTTTGCTTGTCAGAAGGTTGCAAAAAGTGATCATATGACCCCAAGACACTACAACCGTCATAAATATGAGTCGATTGCCAAGCATCTGAATTTTGATCACATGACCATTAGTGTGAAGAACAGTTGTGTGAAAACGATTAGAAGTCACTTTTTTCAATGATGTTATAACTTTGAAAGCTCACTAAATGAACTGTTGTAAGTCAAGGACTACCTGTATAACTCCATTAAGTATTTTCAAAACAAATGATACAACAATAAATATTGGAAATGCCACAACAAAGAAGGAACATTTTATTGCATGCAATGATTATGAGAAAAGACTCAAAAGTACCAAAAGGAAATGCACCAAAACATTCAGAAAATTTCCCCAAAAAATTGAATTAAAATCACATTATTACTATTACTATCAGTCTTCTCATTGTTATCACCCATCTCCTCCCACTTATGACTGCAGGACTGTAACTTGTTGCTTGTATCCTTATGATTTATATTGATACATTGTTTCCTGATTGCTTATTTGTACCATATGACCATCATTAGGTGTTGTACCTTATGATTCTTGACGAATGTATCTTGTCTTTTTATGTACACTGAGAGCATATGCACCAAAGACAAATTCCTTGTGTGTCCAATCACACTTGGCCAGTAAAGAATTCTATTCTATTCTATTCTATTTTTTTATTAGATATGTGTCCAGAAAATATAAATGAGGTATGCTGTCAGCAGCAAGAATCAATTTGACACAACAATGGAAAAAAGAAATTTGCTGTCAATATATGATTGAGAAACTAAAATTGGAGAATATGTGGCAATGGCAAAGTTAAGATATATA
>QLTV01000598.1:3932243-3945030 GCA_003457575.1 Thermophis baileyi | reverse complement strand
GAATAGAATTATTTATTGGCCAAGTGTGATTGGACACACAAGGAATTTGTCTTAGGTGTAACTGTATATGCTCTCAGTGTACATAAGGAGAATAAAATACATTCATCAACAATAAAAAGATACAACACTTAGTGATAGTCAAAGTTACTAATAAGCTATCAAATCGTATTAGGAAACATATAAAAACAATATAAATTGAAAGATACAAGCAACATGGTTATACTAATAAGTGGGAAGAGATAGATACTAGTAAGGAAGAGAAGAATAATAGTAATCCAGTCTTAGTAAATTATTTGACAGTGTTGTGGGAATTAGTTGTTAAGCAGAGTGATGGCATTCAGGGGAAAACTGTTCTTGTGTCTAGCTGTTCTGGTGTGCAGTGCCCTATAGCGTCGTTTTGAGGGTAGAAGTTGAAACAATTTGTGTCCAGGATGTGAGGGGTCTGTAAATATTTTCACAGCCCTCTTTTTGACTCGTGCAGTATACAGATCCTCAATGGAAGGCAGGTTGGTAGCAATTGTTTTTTCTGCAGTTCTAATCTATTGAAGTCCGTGTTTGTCTTGTTTGGTTGCAGAGCCAAACCAGACAGTTATGAAGGTGCAGATGACAGACTCAATAATTCCTCTATAGAACTGAATCAGCAGCTCTTTGGGCAGTTTGAGCTTTCTGAGTTGGCGCAGAAAGAACATTCTTTGTTGTGCTTTTTTGATGACGTTTTTAATGTTAGGTGTCCATTTTAAGTCTTGAGATATGATAGAACCTAGAAACTTGTACAGTAGATGTAGAATATACAGTAGATGTAGAATACTTAGGTTTTGTTTTATGATCTAGTTGTAATGCATTTATTTTGTGGAATTTGTTCTTGGCTGAAGAAGCCATAGTTGAGAAAAATCTCTTTATCATTCCTATTTTGTTTTTGTTTTTCTGTTTTCCTTTTCTAAATTCCTCTTTAGTTATTGCAAACACAATATACATAATAAAGATTTGAATTCTTACTGAATCTGTGACTCTGGTTTTGAAAGCATTTCAAGGAGCTCAGTCATTCTGGTGCTGTTAAGCTACAGCAGGAGAACTGATGACCCCTTTACTCATGGGAGCATTTATCTGGAGGAAAATAGGTGGTAACAGTATTTATCAAACAGGCTGTTCCAGGACTTGTAGAAAGGTGAAAGAGGGATTATTGGAAGAGGGACTCCTACCTCTCTGGAGTCACACAGGTCAATTCACCACATCCCAGGCATATGTGCATTTGTATGTGTTGTATTACACAACTCATAAGTATGACTTGGTAGTAATTATGTGAAGGTTTGTAGACTTATTCTATTAGAAATTGTTTCTAATAGAAATCATTATTTGCTATATAGTTCTGTTGCCTACAGGCATTAAGATTTTTTAAAAAAAATATTGTTTCAAATAAAGAAGTAATTTAGATGCAGAATGTGCATTTTTCAAACCAGTAAAACATAGGCAACCTTATTGTTGCTTCGTTGTTACAAAAAAATAGACCTCTTTTCTTCTGAAAGTGCTAAAACTGGCACAAAGTAACTAAGAATTTCAGCAATTCTCCTTTGGTGAGTTCTTTTGCCTATCATAGTAAACAACAGAACAGAAAATCCTTTTGATTCTAAAGTTCAGAGAAAGAATTTCAATCAATGCATACATAATCCCTCGAGAGGCTTTAACGTTACTAAATCCAGATCTTGAGAACACTCCATAGCTTTTAAATGTTTCAAGGAGAAATTTCATCAGCATATGTTACTCGGGGAGGGTGGGGGAGAATATCTGTGCATCTAAAAAGTAGCACCTTAAAGCTTAATACAAGTATTACAACATATGAGTTTTTGTGAAGTACAATCTCCTATTTATTTCTTGATATAAAAATGTTCTTTGGACATGAACAGGGTACATTTTTGTTCTTTTATTTTACTACTGTAGATGTAAGCAAGGATACAGAAGTTATCTACATCTTTAGCAACCGTAGTATTACTGTTTCAACTTTTGTAGTATTATAGATTTCTACTTTATCTCAAATATAAAATTCTATGTCATACCTCACATTCTCCATATGGGTAGCAACTATTTACTATTGTTGTTCAGTCGCTCAGTTGTGTCTGACTCTTCATGACCACATGGACCATATCACTCTAGGCCTCCCCATCCTCCACTGTATCCCGGAGTTTGCTCAAATTCGTGTTCATTGCATCAATGACACCATCCAACCATCTCATTCTCTGCCGTCCCCTTCCCCTTTTGTCTTCCATGTTTCCCAACACCATGTTCTTTTCCAATGGGTGCTCTCATAACATTATAATTAGATAAGAGAATATAGCTTATATAGTGGTTATGATAACAGCAGCTCGATGCTTGTGTCTAAATGCTACTATGCATGGGATTCAGCTTCAATTATTATATTCAATTATTTATAGCAATAGCACTTAGACTTATATACCGCTTCACAGTGCTTTACAGCCCTCTGTAAGCGGTTTACAGAGTCAGCATCTTGCCCCCAACAATTTGGGTACTCATTTTGCCCATCTCGGAAGGATGGAAGGCTGAGTCAACCTTGAGCCTGGTGAGATTCGAACTGCCAAATTGCAGGCAGCCGGCAGTCAGCAGAAGTAGCCTGCAGTACTGCATTCTAACCACTGCGCCACCACGGCTCTTATGAAAGTTGAATGCTACCTGACTCCCAAGATCATTGAATGCCCTTAAAAAGATCATCATAATTTGTGAAGAGGTAAAATCAGCTATATCCTTAAGGGTCTACTGTTTTAGCATGCATCTAAGCAAGTTAACTTTTACCAGCTGCTCTCTGGTAATGCCACAAAACCTGCCAGTCAACTAAAAATGTCACAATGCTGGGGACGGAAGGAATCTGTACACCAACAGGAAGATGGAAATTTAGCTTAGTAAGACTTTCAACCAATGAGTTAATAAAATAATGAAACAAGTGACCCAAAATATACCCTTGTTTGATGTCTTTCTATATTGAGGTTGCTTCTGATAATAGCCCTGATGATTAAGTTATATGTATACAAGTAGTCCTCAAGTTACGACCACTCATTCAATGACCTTGCATAGTTATGACAAGCTGAATGAATGGAATTTATGACTGGTCCTTGAAGTTCTAACCATTGCAGCACCTCCTCTAGTCATGTGATTGCCACTTGTGAATTTCTGTGCTGGCTTTCCATAAGCAAAATCAATGGGGAAGTTGGCAGACACAGTTATAAATCAACCCCCCTTTTTTTCTCTTGATAATTCCAGATATGAAGGAATCTTGTTTTCCATAGCAGCTCCTTTCCACTCATATTCCATAGTAGTGCATGCCGGTAGCTCCAGACAGCTTGTCCATAGTATAGACTGCATAGTTACCATCGGCGACGCCCCCCGAACAGACTGCAGCTGCCATTAACCAACCCGCCCCAGTGGCCCATCTTCAGTATGGAGTTTCTGCCCACAGCACTATCCCACACGCCACACCACTTGTACAAGTGCCCATGCTCCTGCCTGGGACTCCCATCTCTTTTGCTTAACAACTACACAGTTCTGCAACCAAGACTGCTGGGATTTCCATGCTAAGTGATGTGGTCAAATAACATTGTGATTTATGATTACATCACTTAGGAATAGAAATTTGGGTCCTAATTGCCATTGACACCTGAGGACTACCTGTATGGTAATATAGCTTACCTATAGATGTTCACTCAATTTTATTTCATGGAATGTCACTGGTAATCAGGAAAATAATCAGAATTATAGTATATTTTTCAATAAAAATTTATAAAATGAGGGTTTAATCCAAAGCCATCCCATTTTCCTTAAACCTATATTGTTTTCATCTAGCCAATTAGGCAACATAGATATCGAGCTTAAAGCTTATTTATAACACTTAGCAGGCTAATTGGCTTATAATAAGCAAGATCTGTTTGATTCTACTTTTAACAGATGTTGATCTTCATTCCTAGGGTATTATTTGACTTATGCAACAAAGATAACTGCAACACCTTTGGACTACCAATCAATATTAACAAAAGAGGACAAAGTTTTCTCTTGAACATTTTCTTCAATTTAGCTGTGTTGATAACTTGGTAATCTCAGAGTCTGTAACTAGAGACTATTTTCATGAACATTCTGAATTAAACTGTGGTTGTATAATGGATCCAAAATTATCTGCAGATTAGAAATAAAAATGCATTTCAAAGTTTCAATTGATAGCTAACATCCCAGGACATGCTGGGAGCAATACTTTGAATGCAGCCCTCACTTGGTTAAAACAGTGGGTGAGATGAAAGTAGTGGTAGGAGTTGGCCCTTGATCTATATAATTTATAATTAACTACTAAAGAGTTATTTACAATAACACACTCATGGTCAGACCAGCGTACAGCATTAGAGACAGTTTCCTGTTATTCTTCCATATATTTACATGATGTGTATATTATATTTATATTATATTTAATTTTCTTGGCTTTTTAACTAGTTTGTTCTACAATTACCAACAATAGATCATTCTAGCTTTTGCTGCAATTTGACACTAACTGATGCTGTAATCTCCATCATCCTTATCCTTATCCTTTTACTGTCTTGTTTTGGCTACTTGAAAATCTGACAACAGGATATGTCAAGGCCCATGTGCCAAGCCTGAAGCAGTTCTGAAGAAGTTCAGTGGAAGATTTCCTTTCCTTGATACCATAAAATTCTGAGAAGTTTGGTAAATAATGGGATGAACTATCTCAGTGTCCTAGTGAAATCTGTAAAAGTCTACATGTTCCATACCTACAGTATGTTGAAATTGTACCTAAATATGAAAGTTTCCATACAGATTGCTAGAGCATACTTAGTCATGGATTTCTCTTTTTTTCCTCTGTAATTTCTTTGTGAAATTGTTATGGAATGAAATAGGGAAGGGGAAAACAACCAAAACTATATTACACTTAATGAGGGAAAACCTGGGCTGCTAATGAATCTGCTTTCATCTCCTAATTTAACCTAAAATTAAGATGTTGATCCTTTTTGTCTTGCAAAGCTGAAGTGCTTATTCAGCTATCCTAGGGACAGCAGAAAACTATTCAGGATCTGCTGCCCTTAACTCTTCTGCATCTGTTTCAAGTCCACATAGTCACCTGATTCCCTCCAGGGTAATGAGTAACAAAACCTAACTTTTTTTTTTTACATCTAGAGGCTGCCTTGAATTGTATGAGAATAAGGAACACAACATTACTTTACCATCAGCCACTGGAAAAGCTAAGCATGGTTTAAGCTTGTGTAGGATGGGCATGTATTGAAGACAATGTTGTGAGGATAGGGAGAAACATGTTTTCAGTTACTGAAGATTACTGAAGATTTACTGTAGATGCAAATGACAAAAGGTCATTTATCTCTAAACAGGCTGCATGTATTATTTAAATGTATTTGTGGGAAGACAGTAATATTAATTTAAAAAAAACACAATTTGCATCCTCTACATAAATTTCTTGTTTCAACTTTTCATTGCAGAAGTAATTGTAGTTTTTTAATACTTTTATTTTTAATATGATTTCACAATACCCCAAATGCCCCCCCTTCTTTTGCTGGGGTTAGAAATCTTTCTCTCTCTCTCATTGCAATGATAATTACTCATTCTCCTGTAGTTTGGCCTCATTACAAATATGGTTGCTTATGGAGATGGAAAAGATATTTGCTTAGTGAAAATAAAAAAAGCTCATTTCAGATCCTTTAAGGGCACATCAGAATCTCTCGGACATTCCTGGCAACAAGGAACCAGATCCACCTAAGCCTGAAGTGCCATAAAGTAGAACAACGTCCCATTAAACTCCGTGATATTTATTTTATTGAGTAAACTGCAAGTAATCAGGTTGCATCCCTAGGAATTCGAAGGACAGAGAATTCTTTTCACAGAAAAGGCTATACAGTATGTCGGTATAGAATTCTTTCCGTTACTATTCTTTACAATCTCTTCCAACAGACAGCTTGAGGAAGAAAGCACAAAACAAATCCAAATTAACTAAAAAACGCAAGCCCCACTGAAACTCCGTCGAAAGTTGGAAAGCAGACCAATTTTACTTACACGTCCTTGCCTCCGAGAGGGAGATCTCGATCGTTGTAATAAAGAGGCAGTAAATAAGCAGGCAAATAATGTTCAGGAGTTTCATTCTGAGAAGCTGAGAGTTAGTAGGCTAACTGGGTCGGCGTATCTTCTTTCGGAGCTAAGAAGCGGATGCTGGCATCTGCTCTCAGTTGCCGTTTGGTCGTTCACACGATGCCGGGAAGCGAGGACAATGTTCTGCCCGGTTTTAGCCCTCCTGCTGAGCGGGAGGGAGAGGAGACTGGTTGGGGGGGGGGTGGCCTCATTCGAAGGCAAGACAGACAGTTCCTGGAAGCGGTCCTGTCCGTTTCAAGTGGTGGGTAAACAGGAAGGCCGAGGGGAGGACATTATGGCACTGGCCCAGAAGCTGCTGAACCTCCCGGCGGGTCTGGTCTCTAACCGTTTGCTCAAAAGGACCCTGTGTGTGTGTGTTTGTTGAAAAGGACCATATGTGTGTGTGTCCTTGCGTGCGCGCGTGCGAGAGAAAGAGGCAGAGAGGAGGCGAAATTGCCTTTTTGGTTGCGTTCTTCTCAAGGCTCGTTGCCAATAACACAGAAAGGGGCAGTTCACCTTCAACTCGTTCCTCCTTCCAAAATCAAAGCTGCCCTTTGGCTACCGTGAGGCTGTATTTGCACAGCGAGCTAGAAACGAAGCCATCAGAGTTTTAAGCACGTGAGATCCCAGCCTCTCTGGCTGATACTGCAGCTCTGTTTTATGCAAACTCAAGACAACTGATTTTGCTGAATAAACCGGTGCATTTAATTTTTGGAAAAGGTGTCGTGTGATGTCCACTGTTTACAGTACATAATGTTGCAATTTTAATATAACAAGGCTTTGGAGGAAGACTATCCTCCAAAGACATCAGTGAATTGCTATGTATGACTTTAAATGAATTGCTACCTAAGTAGCTCAGTCTTGGCTTTAATTACATATTACAATTGAATTCTGACTAGAGATAGCTTATTGATGAACAAGAAAGAAGTTTGCATGGCATCTTAAGTGGCATCTGTTAGTGAATCCTATTGACCTAAAAAAAATCAATCTAAATAGACACATAAACTTTTATTACAATGCTGCAGTCCTACATGGACCTGCTTGTCAATGTTACACTCCAAACGCTAGAGAAATCATAACCCATTGGTGAAGATGCCCATGATTTTTTTTGTGGCCAAATAGTCACTGAAGTATCTGCAATTCTTAAGGCAGCCATTTGGGGGGCGGGGGGGGGGTTCTCTAAAGAATTTTTGATGGACTGCATGGAGCTCCTCTTTTTTTTGTAGCTCTGATGTTCAGGTTTGAACTGCAACCAGTTTATTGACATACACTTTCATGGATTGGAATCATTTTGCCTCTTTAAGAGTTTGATCATTCTAGAAAGCATAGAAAAAGGACAGGCAGAGCCAGGGAGCAGAGTCTAAAATTATCAGCCTGAAGTCTTTACATTCCCATAAAAGATTTAAGTCCAACTTTTCTTAAATTCCATTCACTCTTATCTGGTATGAATTTGACGCTGGCTGTTAACTGACTAGATTCATGGGCCATAAAACTGGAACTTAATGTGTATACCTGATTCTTAGCACCTGACAGAAAGCCTCAGCAAGACTAGTAGCTTGGCTGATACCTGAAGCTAAACAGGGAGTTTCAGGGCTGTTGGTTGCACTAGGAAGCTGGAAAAAAAATTGTCCTGGAAAAAGGCAAGGGCAACCAGTTTTGTAACCCTGCCAAGATAAGTGCCCAGATATACTCACAATTTTTTAAAAAATTACTTCCTGTAATAGGAGATATTTGTCTGATAATTGTCAATGTATAGCTTGTTTTTACAAAGGCCATTTAACAACAGCAACAAAAAACCTCAGTCCACACAGGGAAATCCATTAATTCAAACTTGAAGTCACAATATATATATATATATATATATATATATATACAAGCTTTTCTGATCTCAATACAGGCAACTTAATAAACAAAACAAAAAGGGAGATAAAGGTTGTGAAAAAGGGATAAATGTACAAGGTTTACTTTACCAAAACACACATACACACATCAGGTCGATATTTTGTACATTCCACATCCTTGTTTACTATGAAGGCTACTATGTAAATGATTGTAAATAATTCCATTGTGAATTAGAACATTCTAATTAAATTTAAGATAAATCAAATATAGTGCATATAGAATTATGCAGTAGTCATAACTCCTCAACAAGCTAGGTATTGGTGGTGGAATACATTTCAAATTAGGATAGCTAAAATAAATGAAGAAAGCAAAACAAGTAAAATTCATACATTTTTGGAACATTTATCATTTCTAATATAGTAAATTATGGCTTACAAAGATAGCTTTGGGAGGGGGGGAAATAAAGCATGCCTAACTGCTAGGATAGCTAAAGTTATTTTTGTTGCCTGATTCAAAAGAACAAATCTTGCCCTCAATCAAAACTTTAAGGTGCTTAAAACACAATCAGAACAGTTCTTCAAATGACATCTGAACCACTTCAGAATCTGTCTTCTCTTTGTAACCCCACATTGGTTAAAGTTAAAACCTCAGAAACATTAGAAATAATAAAAACAAAACTGTTGCTAGGCGAGACTCCTTCAGAGTAGAAGTAGCAGAGTGCTCTTCTGGAACACTTATTAGTACTGGATCAAGAATAAGTGATTAAAGTCTTATTGAATTACAAGATGCTTGACCTCTGGGAGGTAGTCAAGTAAGGATCAATAGTCCTGTAGCTCCTACTCTGTCTGTTCTCCTAAGCAGAAAACATGTGGAAATGTTAAACGTCTCCAGATCTGTGATCATGCAGTAGACTACCAAAGTATTTTTTTTTCTTTGGCGGTCACTATTTAAGAATGAGATTATATTGAATCTGGCTATACAGCTTTGTAAAATCTTCAGATTTCCCCCCCTCCTCAGTCACTTTCCAGGAGCGCACGCGCACAGGGAATAAAGCAGCAATCCAATTCAAGAATTCCAGGCACCCGTCCGTCACTCTGGAAACTAAATCCTGCCTCCTTGCGGGACCAATGATTGGTGGGTGCCATCAGTCAAGGAATTCTTTATTGGGTGTTTCCTTTCCTCATTTGCGGTCTTGTCTCTGTTTGTCTCTCTCATTCTCATTTTCTCTCTCTCTCTCTCCCTCCCTCCCTGTCCCCCTCCCCCTCTCGTAGCTAAGGGAAACCGACGTAGTTACGCGTCCTTCCTGCGCACGGTTGCTATCGGAGACTAGCCAATAAGGATACTCCGGGAGCATCACGTGACGACGTATAGATAAACCTGCGAAAGAGGCGCGCTCACGTGACTTTGTAGAAGGGCCGCCCCGAGAATCTATGGCTACTATAGGATTTCTCAGCGACGGGGAGACGAGAAGACGGTCAGGAGGCCTTCGGGGGCGGGAGAGCTTTGTGAATCTAATTTAGCGTGGGAGCGAGGGAGGCGCCTGGGCTGCTTGTTAGAGGCCGTAGGCTTGGCGCATTCCTTCTCCCCCCCCCCCTCTGGCCACCCTAATAAATCACTGTAACAGGGCAGTTCTCATAACTCGGTCCGATTCGTTCAGTAGTGGGCTGCTGGGCGTGCTCTGTTACGACAGTCATTCCCGAGTCCAAAGATTTGGTGGCGTTGAATAACTGCCCCCGTCCGTGCGTCTCTCTCGTGTGAACACGCTCATGTCTCGGGCTTAATGACACAGGAATCTAAAATGGATGATGAAATGCAATTAATATTTATGCTGCTTTATTGGAGAGTACAGCACATCGTAGAATATAAAAGCAGAAGCAGTGCCTTTCTAATGTAGGACCAAAGCTTACAATTATTTGTAAGTTTGTATAATAGTCAGCTCACAAAATGCACTTTTTGGGAGTGTGCATATTTAGTCTATAAGGGATTACAGTGTTTTTAAATTATTTGAGCAGTTTAATACACTATCAAGGAGGAAAGCTGAACTTGCCTGTAGAGAAGCATTTGAGGGGAGTCAGCAGCATGAATCAGAATTATCTCTGCATTAATCACAGTTGTATTCTTTACATTTGATGTTGTACATAAGGTGTCATGAAACGCTCATGCATGTATGAAGTAGCATTGAAAAATTAGGTGGTTCAATCTGACAATAAGCTGCAGAATGAACTTTAATTACGATTTAAAAGCCATCCTTGATCCATGAAGCTCTCTGACTTCGCCATATTCCTTAATCATAAATAAATCCATTGCTTTTATAATTATTGGTTCTAATTCCAGTGCCATTAACTACATCTTTAACTGCATTTTTTAAAAATCACATACATATGCTCCATTAGAAGTTTTGGATACATTCTACAAATCAGCCTACAGTAGATCTTATACCTGATTTAATTGAATAATATATTAATGAAACAATATTTCATACGTGTCTTACAAATAATACATGTCACAATTGGATGCATAAAGCTTTCATTACTTTTTACAAATAATACTATTAACAATTTTATGATGTCCCTCTCTTTTTAAAATTCATTTATTATAGAATGACCAACTTTATTATCTATTTTTGTTAAGGAGATTGTAAGATGATTCTGCCTTGTTACCAGTCTTTCTGATAGTAGTTGTCTAGTGTAACAAACCAGTGCTAGCTCAGAGGTGTGCCTGTAGTATGAAAATTCTAGGAAATATTGTATACTGTATTTAAATCACTGTTAATTCATTCCCGCCTGCTTTGAATACAGTAAATTATTTTTTTAAAAAATAATATACTTTGGATTTATGGCCCACTTTGCTATCTATTTGACAATGAAGAAACCTTTTAATTTTTATTCTATTTTCATTTATTCAACCTGTGTTAGTTGCCCTTTTCCTTTTAACATTTTTTGTAAAAATATTTTATGTTCTGGGAATTCTGGGAATATCCTGTTTTTGCTGAATGTAGCTTTTACAAATCCAATTTTTGATTGGATATTCAGTCAACTCTTTCCTGATTAAAGAATGGGGTAGGAAACTATGGCCATATTGCTTCATATATGCATGATTATCTAAAAAGTGCTTTTCTTGGATAAAAGATGAATGTGCTGCACTCTGCCTGTAAATATAACATTTTAAATAGATGTGGCTTCACACAAAAAAGGCTCATTGTAGGAGAGTGCTTGCTGTGTTATAGAAGTAGTACTTTAGTGAGATTGGTTTGAAGGGATAAAGTTGACAATAACTTATTGTGTATTCTTACACTCCCCTTTCTTTATTTTGGTAATAAGGCAATATTCAAATTGATCTCTTCAACTTTGAGTTCCCCTTGATTGAATATTCTGGAATTAGTCAATATACCATACCTGCAGTTTATTTGGTGCTCTGAATGGCTGTTGGAAAGGGATGTACAGTCTGATGGCCAATTGCTGCAGCTGGCTAAAGCGGTGGCGAGAACCCGTCAGGTAAATAACCAGGCTTTAAAATACTCATTTTTTAAGTAACTGAAGATTATAGATGGTACAGCAGGTATGAAGATATGTGGACGTGTAGTTAACTCATTTTCACATAGAACAGACCAAGGCAAAATATTATCTGAAATATTATAAGGAAGATTTTCTGTAATTTAAATCAATTATGTCATATATTTTTTAAAAGTGTAGTTGGATGCATGAAGTGTAATTGATACATGGGGGAAATGAGAATGGGGAGGAATTCATATTAAGATCAGAGGGAAACAAAACATAAGAATATTGTCCATTTTAAGGTTATGCAGATTTTTTTGTGCTTTTTGCTTATTCTGTTGGCCATGCTGCAAAGATCTTACATTAGGCATACTTCAGTTATCCATTGGTCCTGTTTACACAGAACAAGGCTTATATGAGAAATTTTTGAGGAGACTGAAAAAGTAATGGAAAGGAAAATAGCCATAAACAGTTAAGAGACAGCAGGTGAGTCTGTTGGTATCTCATCCTGTAAAAGGCTACTCAGCCTATATGGCAAAAACTGGAAATAAGCATTTCATTTAAAGGGATTTCATCTTAATGAATTCACTATACATTAGGATGAGAAATTTATTTTGCAGTTTCAATGATACTTTATTTACTCCACAACTAGCCTTAAAGATATTTTACTGAAGTTTCTGTAATCCAAGCTTCTTTGATTTTGCTAACGTTTGTGGATCTAGACAGAAGAATTCTACATCATTGTTTAGAAGCAGATTGCTAGTCCCATAGTCTCTAGTTGACTCCTTTGAGTCCTCTGCTAACGTAAGGATTAATTTTTGGGTTATATGAAACCCAGAGTGCTCTGATTTTACTGTTAAAAATAGGCAATTGATAATAATTTTCAGCAGCAGATTTTTTGGAAAAGTGTATCATCCATTCAAAAAGGAAACTTAGTTTCAAACAAAGTATCCATGATGATTTCTGAATAGTTGCTCCCTTCTCAGTAGCATAGGGATAGTAAAAAAACCTTTCCCTTTTCTGCTTTCTGCTGAAATAAAAATTTGTACTGGTAGAAAGCAGAAAAGGAAAAATGTTTTTTTTTTACATATCCCTATGCTACTGGGAAGGGAGCAACAAATTAAATATAACAATTGTGTGTATTTATATATACAGTATATCACAGGAGTACACCCCCTCACATTTTGTAAATATTTAAGTATATCTTTTCATGTGACAACACTGAAGAAATGACACTTGGCTACAATGTAAAGTAGTGAGTATACAGCTGGTATAACAGTATAAATTTGCTGTCCCCTCAAAATCACGCA
>QLTV01000598.1:3905251-3929579 GCA_003457575.1 Thermophis baileyi | reverse complement strand
CGCCTCCTTCTCTTGTCCTGCATGTGCAGCGGAGAACGGAGCTGGAAAGCAGGTTAGTGAAGGGATGTGGCTGCCTTGGAGGGTGTTAGGGACGTGTGTGCGTGTGTGTGAGAGAGAGAGTTCTGATCCACCCTCGGAGACTTACTGTATACCAGGGCTGGCAGCGGTGTGCTCTCTCTGTCTCTCTCACACACACAAACACACACACAGAGGTTTGCAGGAGCTCTTCGCCCTCCTAGCAGCGTTACTCTTGGCCACCCTGCTGGGCTGCTCCTGCATGGTGCGGGATGAGTCGGCCGAGATCTATGACCTCCGGAGTGCCCCCCCCCCACTGCCTGCCTGCCAGG
Source organism: Thermophis baileyi (assembly GCA_003457575.1). Lineage (NCBI taxonomy): Eukaryota > Metazoa > Chordata > Lepidosauria > Squamata > Dipsadidae > Thermophis > Thermophis baileyi. The sequence goes on along the minus strand of QLTV01000598.1, from coordinate 3,929,232 downwards.
GCCCTTTGCCAGCGGCCACTGGTGGAGCCAAGCCTCTTCACCTGCTGCTGCCTTCGGGCTGCTGAGCGCCTTCCTGCAGGTCTACTCAGTGCTGCAGGCTCCAGGTTACGAGCTGAGCCCGGCACTCTTCAGGTCCTGGCGGGCACTAGCTCTCATGCTGGCTGTGCAAGGCGGTGCAGGCAGCGCAGCTCCACTGGCAGCAGGGGGGCGCTCCGGAGGTCATAGATCTGGGATGACTCACCCTGCACCAGGCAGGAGCAGCTCAGCAGGATGGCCAAAAGCAGTGCTGCCAGGAGGGCGAAGAGCCCCCGCGAGGCCAGAGCAGCACAGTCAGCTGTTCGGCGGCCAGCCAGCAGCAAGGCCAGTAAGCAGGGCAGGCGGAGGCCAGGGCCCGCGGAGAACTTGGGTCATTGTGGCCGCAGGCAAGCAGGTGGTGGGATGGAGAGGCTGGGGCCGGTGGGCTTGCTGCCTCCTGCACCTCAAAAATAATAAGACCTTCCCTAAAATAAGGCCAAGCCCTTATTTGGGGGGGTCAAAAGAAAATAAGAACCTGTCTTATTTTTGGGGAAACAGTGTGTGTGTGTGTGTGTGTGTGTGTGTGTGTGTGTGTGTGTGTGTATGATTAGAGTAAATACGTTGATAACTAAATTGCAATTCAAACTTTCTCTTTGTATTGCTATATCTTGTCAGTCATTCTTGATATTTCCACTTCAAATAGTTCAATGCTGTGTTAAGCTTAGTATGTCGAGTACTGAACTTGTCATCTTTAAATTTTCCTTTCTTTCTTGGCTTCTGTTATCCATTTCATTTATGGTGGCTGGGATTATACTGCATGCTGATCCATAAAATATGGTTTATAAACTACAGTGGTTAATACACATAATATGCTTTGCCAAGATCAAACGAATATTACGGCATTTGAGATAAGTGAACTAAGCAATGTCTCAATTTCCATGAATTTTTTACTTTTTTTAACATGCCACTTTTTATTTAATCCATTTTTAAACTATGTTTCTTTTCCTTTTACAACATTAGAAAATACAAACTTTTGTCTTGGGTAACACTAGTAAAGCCTTTCATTCATAGATTTTACCTCATTTTAACTATTCTAGACCTTTCACTATATGTTTATCGCTCAATTTTCTGATTTCTGTCTACTCAGCATTTGGCTGCAACAATGAGAATCTTTGTTCCTCATGAGACAATCCTTTTAAAATTTCTTCTTCTAATAAATACTGTTCTTAGTTCCAAAATATTTCACTTAACTTCTCTTCTTCCTTCTATCCCTCTGCTGGCTTCTTCTGTTTTTCCTCTTCCTTCTACCCATTTTTTTTTTTAAATTTGTCTGCTTTGAACATTTAGAGATTCTGTGCTCATTGAAGTGTATCAAATTTTTATCCAGAGGCAAGGTAGTTTCTCTTGCTTCACAATAAGAAATATTCCACAAATGTTCTTCAATATGTATCTTAATATATTAAATCATCCCCTTGATGGTTTTAGTACCATGTTCTACATACTGTATAACTGAAATAAGAGTTAAGTCTTTCTCTGTTGCTCCCTTCCCCTTCCTATATTTTTCCATGTGTTTTAGAATTTGTTACAGACCACTTACTTTACCTGCGCTTTGTGAAATAGGTGAAATCTTTGTTGAATCTTTGCCATTTGGTTTTGGGTGGTAATATTGAAAGTATATTTATTTGTTGTAAAATATATGCTTTTTTTAAGGACAGAATTCTAATTTCTTTTTGTTGGTATTTCAAAGGAAGGTAACATTGATCATGGTGGGTCTTGATAATGCTGGGAAAACTGCAACAGTAAAAGGAATCCAAGGAGGTATGTTGGATATTCTATTTTAATCTACAATTTTCCAAATATTACTGTTAATTTTTTTTCCCATGTTTAAACTAGACTACTTGTTGTAATCAGGATCTGATATTTACTGTAATATTTTCCTCTGTTAAATCAAATAATATCTCATTGTTTTGGGAGAAAGAAAGTATATACCACCACTATCCCCGTCCATATAATTTAAAGAAAAGGAAGCATCTCTGAAAATAATACAGATTTTATGTTTTAACTTACATCTTTTATTTGGCACTTCTTTGGTTGGTGGAAATACGCATAATTGTATTCTTGGTTTCTTGTTATGCATATTTTAGATACCTTAGAATACCCGAAATCTACTGAATATATCCTCTGAATAAAAAGAGCTCATATACACCTAAAGGCTTATCTGTCCCATTTATTTAAGTGACTGTTCTCTAAAGTCAGGAAACTATCTTTTTTTTTCCCCCAATTTTTTTTATTTTTTACACACATACAAACAAACAAACAATGCATTTTCTCTGAACAGAGTATTGACCGGGTCAAAAAATGTATACAGCTTGTAACATCTCCAAACATAATTTATATAGTTCCATTTCTGCCATAATATTCTTTCTATTTTTTATTTTATTTTATTTTCCTCCTCCTTCTTTTCTAACCTTTAAACAATATCACCATTTGTCCTTACCCCAAACCTTTCTTATTCCCTTTTCAAATCCAAACCCTTTAATTTAAAAACAATCCTTTCCATCCTTAATTCCTAATTTCTATAAACCTCAATACATATATCATAACATCTTATCAGGTATTAACATACATTTCTACATTATTATCCAGTAAACCAACATAGTAATCTTACACACATCATTATCAGGTTGCCTGTCTGTTTCCCCCTTATCTTATCATATATCACTCCCATCTCTTACCTTCCTCCCTTTTCTCTACCTTCTTTCTCCTTCTCTCCCTTCTTCCTACTTCCCTCTTCTTCCTTCCTCGACTTTCTCCTCCTCCTTCCAACCTCTCCTCACCTCTCTCTTCTCTTTCCGTCCTCCTCCTTCCTTCCAGCCTCCCTCTCTTCTCCTACCTTCTCTCTTCCTTCTCTCCTCCTCTCCTCTCCTCTATCCCCTCTTCCTCCCTCTTAGTTAACCCCAGAGTGCATCTATTCTTATATATTTTGTGGATAACAGACAAGCAACTCATCTCACTAAGTTCCCATAACTTGTAATACTGATATTAACCTTAACTCTTTTCTATGTTAATACATCTAAACGTCTAAACCATTCTAGGTATATTTTTATACTGATATAATGCTACCTCCCTGCAACAAATAATTATTTACAACTTATCATTTCTTGTTTACCATTTTATCACAAAAAATATTTTCTTTGCTTTAAGAATCAAAATCAATTATAATGATATAATAATATCCCATTTACTAACATCATCTTATAAACAATAATCCAGATATACTCACAAATATTAATCTAAATATGAAACACTTATGCCTCTAAATATTACTTTCGCTAATTTCATTTATTACAATCCTAAATATTCAATATTCAAACAGTTTTAAATATATGAGACATTTCCTTTCCTCCTTTCCATTTCATTCATCATATCATCTTATTCAAATATTACAGTTAATCATAATACTCATTGCTTTCGCTAATTTCATTTATTACAATCATTAATATTACTATTCAAACAATTTTAAGTATGTACTACATTTCTTTTCCTTCTTTCCATTTCATTCATCATATCATCATATTCAAATACTACAATTACACATATTAGTCATAATACAATTCACTTATACATATCATATTTCCCATTCTTCTTTCCTTTAATTATTCCTTTAACCATTTTCCTTTAGCCTTCCATACACTCCACTTCTTAAAATCTTCCTCTCATCCTCACATTCTCTTATCTTTCTTTTCTTCTTCTTTTTAGTTTTGTAATTATTATATCTTTTCTTCTGCCTTAAGATCCCATCTACTCCCTTCTCTTTTTCCTTTTTCCTCTTCTTTATTTCCCCACTGTTAATCCCAGTGTACTCATTTATCTCTTTTTAACCTAATCTCTTCCCCCTTTTTTTCTTCTTCATTTCTTTCCACCCTCCATTTTCACCACTGCTAACCCAAGTGTAATCATTAACCTTCCCTTTTCTTCCCTTTATTTGCTTCCTTTCCTTAGTTATTTTTCTCCTAATCCTTCTATTTCTAACATTATTACTCATAATGTCATAATCAATATTTTTTTCTTCAATGCTGAGTTCTTGTTTCTCTTTCATGGTTTCTTTATTCACTTGGGTATGTTCTAGCATGTTTTCTGATTGATCCAGCTTAAATAGTCCACGTGTCATTTTGATCATTTCTTTCAGTTCATTAATCATTTCAGTTAATTCCTGGGACATTTTGTTGTTTCCACAATGCTCTAACTTCAGTTTAAGGTTCTGTAAATCCACCTTCTATTGTCAAGATCAAACAGCTTAAAAGAAAACAAGTCCTCCTTAAAACTTCTCACAGTTTGTAAGCCAAGGACACCGTGTGCAAAACAAAAGCAATTTTGTGACTCCCAAATTATTTGTTGCAATTCTTTTTTCCTGCCAGTAGGTGTCTCTCTCTTCACTCCACAGTTCCAATCGACGAAATAGCAAAATAATCACTTTCGGTATAAATCCATGTTTTAAACTTTATTTTACACTTTCCTTTATTCTTCTTTCAATGTTCCAAATTTAAAATTACTTCCAATCTTCTTAAACAACTGCTTTCTTTCGGATTCCTTCTCAAAGTGCTTTAATTATCTCACTCTCCGTTTTGGGCTGGTGTTTAAACTTCCGCTTCAATTCTCCACTCCACAGTTCCAAACAACGAAATAGCAAAATAATCACTTTTGGTATAAATCCACATTTTAAACTTTATTTTACAGTTTCCTTTATTCTTCTTTCAATGTTCCAAATTTAAAATTGCTTCCAATCTTAAACAACTGCTTTCTTTCGGGTTCCTTCTCAAAGTGCTTTAATTATCCCACACTCCATTTTGGGCTAGTGTTTAACCTTCCGTTTCGATCGTTTTCCCCCACACCAAATTAGCTGCTAATTCTTCGCCAGGATAACTTTTAAAGTTCTTCAAATAAATTCTTTTTTTTTTTTTGAATATGTGTTGACAATCACTCACCTGGTGTCGATAATCCATTCAACTCACCGCTCCTGCACAAAGTTTATTCCGTTTGCCCCAGCTTGTGATGGCCGCCATGGCCACCGCCCCCACCGTCGGTTCGAAGAGCTTTCCTCCGACCTCCGAGGGATTTGCCTATCCTCTTGGTCTCCCGAGGTGCCTCTCCTTCTTCTCCGTCCCTACAGGACGGATCCGGTCTGAAGACCCCCCCCGACAGCGGTTAGTCAGCCTGGAATTTCATCAGAGCCCGCTATTTCCAGACTATCGCCACGACGCTTCCGGTCTCTCATCCAGGAAACTATCTCTGTATGTTAGGGAATTCCACTTCATGCAGGATAATCATAAAAGAAAATTCAGTTCCCCCAGTATACTGCATCAATACTGCATATGGAATTCTCTAGATACTGGCTAATAAGTTTCATTCAAATTCTTTTTGTACAGATAAGGTCTGAAATACATTTTCAGTAAAAGCAAGCTTTATTGTAATATTACTGTTGCTCTGAAACAATTAAGTATTAGCTTTGATATGCTCATAAGCTAATGATTAATAATATTATTTTTTACTTGTACAGTAAAATAAAATATTTAACATTAGTACAGGTCTCTGTTATAGCTTAGAATTAATGAGGGGTAATTGGTCATATCAGAATTCACAATAGGTCAAGTCTGTTTTCATATAGAAATATGTTTAACTGCTGCTTAGATATTCTTATATATAGGGCAGTTTGTAATTTGTATGTAGCTATTACATAACAACTAGATGTCTGTATAATTTATGAGTAGTGTAATATTGGAGTAACCCCCATGCTTCTTTTCTTTATTCTTATTCTACAAGTATGAAACACTGTAATTTCTTCCCAGCTCCAGATAATTGCTGACCCTCAGTTCTGTTTGCCTCTCTATACTGTTTTGGGGAAAATATAAAATGTTGGGAATATATTTTATTTATTTATTTATTTATTTGTAGCTTGCCTTTATTATTTTTACAAATAACTCAATACTGCCTATTCTTTGAACTGTACCTGTGAGAGATTCAAACAATCCAGTACGTTATTAGATTATTAGAATAAATCAAAATTCTTATTCAAGTTTCATCGAACTGTCTCTCATAGTATATTTTAATTTTGTCAGAATCCCCTGAAGATGTGGCTCCAACAGTTGGATTTTCTAAAATTGATCTTAAACAACGATGGTTTGAAGTCACGATTTTTGATTTAGGAGGTGGAAAACGTATCCGGGGCATTTGGAAAAATTACTATGCTGAATCCTATGGAGTAATATTTGTTGTGGATTCAAGTGATGTGGAAAGAATGGAAGAGACAAAAGAAACAATTTCAGAAGTTCTAAGACATCCCAAGATATCAGGGAAACCTGTATTAGTGTAAGTAACATAAATTTAAAGATATTTAAATATTATATATTGAAAATGAGTATGCTACTGTTAAATAATTAGAAATAATGGGGAAATTGTGTTACATAAATAAAGCCCATAATGATTCTATATACTCTTTTTTATATGCTAGTCTTTTCTATGGTAGTAGCAATAGCAATAGCACTTAGACTTATATACCGCTTCATAGTGCTTTTACAGCCCTCTCTAAGCGGTTTACAGAGTCAGCATATTGCCCCCAACAATCTGGGTCCTCATTTTACCCACCTCAGAAGGATGGAAGGCTGAGTCAACCTTGTAGTAAATATTTGACTATTATGATTATTATGACTATTTGATTTTTGACTATTGATGATTGATACAGTATTAAAATATAAATGGTCTATTAAAAATATCATTAAAGAGATATGCATGCCCAACACAAGAGGGTGCAATTGATGCATTCTACATATTGTTAACTTCTGAGAACTGACATTATCAAACAAACTAAAAAAATTAACCAAATGTTAAGATGGTTCTCATCGGATAGAATTTTCAAAGAAATATTGTGATGCATAACATTCTCTCATAAATGTTGTTAGTAGAAAAGCCCTTATAAGGTTGCAATATTTTGAACTTTTCTATAATGCATTTGTGAAAAAAAGGACATTTTAAAAACGGTATCTTCTGTATTTTGCTATAGGTTTACAGATTCCATTTCTTTCATCTTTCATTCTTGGGTGTAATACGGCAGAAAATTCGGGTTATATAATAACATTGAGATATAGGCTCTTTAGTTCATGTTGCTGCAGAATTTATTTGCAAATACTCAATTGCTCCGGAGAATATTTGTATCCCAGTAGAACTCTCATTATTTACAATAGAAAATTTGTACCCATTGTATCCATAAAAATAAACCTAGTCTTTTACATGTACAAATAGGTTCTTCCTATTTGAAGTGTTTTGGTTGGCATTACTGGCACTGACATTCCTTATTGTTAATAATCTGTGTCTATATGTTTGCATCTAATTCTGAGGAACATTTTTAGTTTGAAAATATTTAAATATATGGTTATTTGTGCTTTTAAATAATGAAGCAGAATTGATAAATAATTTGAATGACTTGCTGTGAAAACTATTTATGTTGATTGTAATTATTTAGGAAAGCAGTCATGCTAGCTACGTTGCTGAAAATTGGTTCAGCAATATGAAGAAGGATTTCAAGCCCTCCCTCATAATATAAGTTAACTGCATTTTCCTTATACCGCTCTAGATTTTTGTTTACTACCTCAGTAATTCCAGAATTCTAAAAGCAGCAGATAATCTTGTCTTTTTAAACTGAAACAAACTAAACTAAACAGTAATTTGTTAGTGGACCAATTCCTAAGCTGAAGTATACTTTAGCTGTATACTTGGTGTCTAGACCTTTTTTCAGGAATGGGAAAGTCCTTTTGTGCCACGGTTGTGATTAAAGCCAACTGTAGGCCCATTATAGAATGTTCAACATGCATTAGCTGCTCATTGAGATTTGATAATAAGTAAACATGACTGATTTCCCACTTTTGTTGATATATCTTTAAGTGTTATTGAACCCTGATAAGAGTTCATGCCAGATCAGTGTTGAAATGACTTTAGGGCCTTTTATATGATATGTTAGTGGAGGAAGTTGAGATTTAAATAGGATTTTTTTTTCTGGTAGTGCCTGAAAGACTATCGGAAAAAGAAGAAATGCTATCATTTTAGATAGCATGAAGACTATGAAAGCATGGAAGACTAACAACGATTAGTCACAAATTGCTTGAATATAAATACAGATTCTAGACATAGAACTAGGGATGGGGGTGGGTTATCTTATAACTCTTAAAAAATTATAATCCTTTTGTCAAGGTTCCGACGGATACCCATCCCCCCTGGCCTGTGGCAACTCAAGAGCAGGCCAGGAATGCTTTGCAAGTTGACACCTTTACATTCCAGTATTTATTACCAGGAAATTGTGGTTAGTTACTGTTCAGGTGAATTATATCTTACAATTTATAAGCCCACCCACAGTCTGTAATGCCGCCCACAACATCCACACACCCAATAGCTCCGTTTTACACCCCCTTTCCCCCATGCTCCTTGTTTGGTACTCCACCTGTTTCCATTTCATGACCCACACGGTCCTGGGATCCTGACAATAGCCAGGATTGCAGGTGCTAAACAGTGCAGCCATATGGCATTGTGCTTTACAATTGCATTGTTAGCAATGGAAATCCCACTTCTGATTACCATCATAATCTGAGAATTACCTTATTATAGTTTCGTATTAAGTGTCAATCCAGTTTTTGTGACATACTTCACAAACCATTGCTAAAAGAAAAAAAGTATGTGATGGTAGGCTTACTGACACTTAATTTTTCTATTGAGTTAAAACAAGTCTCATTTTTGTATAATACAAAGGTTAAAAGCTTTTTACACTGTACTAGAAAAACAGCAGGTACAGCTATGTTTACAAATAAGACATGTTGTAGTAGCAATATTGTCTGCTTGAAAGAAAACAGTGAAGTGTAACAGGTGGAATGAAGCAGAGCCATGACAAAAGACATACCTCTCTTTCCTAGACTAGCATTATGTTATTTTCTGAGCAGCTCCTTATCTTTTTTTTCTCTCTATCTAGCATTCCGTCATGAATGCTGAGCCTTGCTTAACTGGTTTTTCTTATGCTGCTCCCTTCAAAGTATGTCCACTCAGCATTTATTTATGCTGAAAGCCATAGAAAGAGCACAGCTTTATTTCTTTTACAGTTGGTTAAAATTGGCTTCTTGTGCTTTTGACTATGATCATTATATATAACTTTACATTGTTCATTGTTGCGTTTATTTCTTCATCTTGGTGGAGGATTTTTTGGGTGGGTGGGGTTTGCATGAGTCTTGACAATTGGTGACTTGGCAACTTTTTGACAAGTAATTTGTCATTGCCTTCTTCCTAGGGCTGAAAGAAATATTGGGATAAAGTCATCCAACTGGCTTATTTCTAAAGCAAGACTAAAATTCTGTTCTCTCAATTTTTGGCCTTTAAGCAGTACATCAAACTAGTTGTATTGTGTGTTAGAGAAGAAAATATAGCAAATAACTATCAATAATTACACATAGTATCACAAGAACTTGCTAGTATTTTTCATAGGCCAATATTGGGATTATTTCTATCACCTATCAGCACATTACTTTATGTGTCATTTGGGAAAGACAAACACAGTTTATATGGAACAAATTGTTTTGCAGTAAAACGCCCTCAGATGTATGATTGCAGCATCTCCCCCCCCCCCCCTATTTTTTCTAGTATATATCTGTAGACAGAATTTTTCCCCCCAGGCACAATTAAATAAAATCTCTTTGCTTTAAATATAGAAATCTTTCTGAATAGCACATAGTCCTTTCCACTACAATGTTGCCATTACTGGTCCTTCAAATGATTTTAAATTAGAAGGTTGCATTAACCTGAGCAAGGTATTGTTTGAAAAAACATTAATATGAACTTCATTGGCTGTGTTGGTCTGACAAACCTGTCTGGTTGGTACTGACTTTTATGTGCAGGAAGTAACTCTGTTTAAAAAATTGAGTATTTGGGGAAAAAAACCTTTAGAGTCAAAAAAACCATCTCCAGCTGCTGGGGATTATTTCATGTTTTATTTTTTTTAGGCTCTTTATGCCAAGTCTCAAATTTAAATGCCAAAATGTGAATGGATTATTTTAAATGTGTGAAATTCATACTTATTCTCCTACCTTCTAAAGGTCCTCTCTCTTCAGACTTTATTCATAGCTTGTATAAAGTCAGAATTCTTTTAGTCTCATAATTGGGAATCTGTGACTTAATCTCAGTTAAAAAAATAGCCTAGATTATTGTTTTTGGATTTTAGTGATGATAGAGATGATATATTGTAAACTATTGTAAGCAAAACAAGAATTTGCATTTTATACAAGTGTAGATAACAGCCACTACTGTAAGTGATATGTTGGGGAAGAAATATTAATTTAGCTACTCCAGTGTTTATTCCAGATTTTATAGTTAATTGTTTGTAAACTGAGCAAGACTGGCCAAATTTATCCTTTAAGTGGAAATTAGTTCCTTGCTTGATTTCTGTTCCTATATTAGTAGTGGTAAAAACATATGCCTTAATCAAAATTTTTATTTTTTTGTTTATTCTGAAGTCAAAATGGAAACTTAAACTGCGTTGAAAATAGACTGGAGCTTTGTCACTTTTTTTTAAAGCGTTTTCCTTAGTAAACCGTATGAAACACAAATAAACTCTGCAGTTAGGAATGTAATGTTTGTAATAGTTGTATATTTGGCTATTATTAACATTTTTAATTGTCTTGCACAACAATAAAAATAGATCTAATTTACAATAGTAATTGTCTTCAGTGCTGCTAATAACATTTCCTAGTTTTCTTTTGTTTCTGTTTTCAACCTATTTACAAACCTGATTTACATAAGAAAAAAGATAACTTAAAACTGGATTATATAGTTCCCCAAAAATGATATTTTTGTTTCATTGCAGTAATCCATTGAAGAATTCTATTTTTGTTTTTGGAGCAAAGTTGCATCTCTGTAGCTATTTCAAAATTTTATCTAAGCTTGTAAAAGCATTGTGTTTAATCAGTGTATAAACCTGATTAAATTTCCTTTTGGATTTTTTTTTAAGAGGAAGGGATGCTTGAGTAGTTAAGCCTCCTTTGCCTTGCATGTAGTGAATTTAAGGTGGATTAATTTTAAAAGAAACCTTTTTAAACCAAAGAAAAGATGGATTAATAAAAGTGTCTTAATATAATTTTCAAATCTATGAAATAATTATCAGTGTTAGTTACAGAGAAAAATGGAAAGCATGTTCACTTTTTACTATTTAAATATCTAGTGGTTTTCCAGATTTAATTTAATCAATATTTAGGCTTCAGTTTTAATTTTGATTTTAGTTCTATGTTTCAGATATTTTTCTACATTCCTTGTAATCATAACACAAAACAACACAAAATAAAAATTATATAAAATATAATATTATATATATATATTAGAGCTTTTATACCTGTGATATATTGGCAGTTTATGTAACAAGCAATAATTGCCTTCAGGAAAAACAATATTTTATACAAACTAAATATGCATTTGTGAAATATGATTGACAACCAACAGCAGAGGTGACTGATAGCATGAAAGTTAACTTCCTTGCAAAAGAGAACTTCTTGAATACAGATAGTCTTTGAGTTATAGCTGTAACGGGGATTAACAACGTAAAATGAACTGCCTCAAGTAATGACCAGCCATGAAACTTAAAAAAAAACATCATCTCTAAAAGTTGTGCAACAAAATGGAGGACGCTGGGTCTTTGCAAGCTTTAGCTGTCCGCATGACTGCCTATAGAAGACAGTCTATAATCTAGCTTTTAACTCCTATCTGAGCTCTACAGCTCAGAATGACAGCTAAAGCTTGCAAGGACTCAGCATCCTCCATTTCGTTGCACAAATTTTGGAGATGACTTTTTTCCCCCCAGTTCAATAGAGAAAGCTGCAGAAAGATTTTCTTTCCTTGGTTACTTTGTTCCTCTATTCTTTAGCTGGACTCAAGGTTAGATTTTTAAAAGGGGTAGAGATTGGAGAGTAGAGAGAGCATTTAGTGGGGAGGGAAGATCAGCAAGTCCATCCCTTCCAGCGTTTTCTGTTTTTATATTCAAGAAATGTGGCTTTCTGGGGGAGAGACGGGGTGAAGCAAGGGAAAGATTTTTGGGAACCTTGCCCTGAAGCTGCCTTTCATGCAAAGGTCAGCTTCCAAAGCCAAGCAAGAGACAGGGGGGCTTTGCAGCCTTCCGCTGGCCAGCTGATTGGAGCACAAAGCTCTGAAAGCAGCCGCCAACAAATTGTCGGGGTGCTAAAAATGGTGACTGCTTCCAGGAGGCTTGGGGAGCAGGCCCAAATGCTGTAGGTCCCATCAGGGCAGGATGGGGGGAAGAGAGGTGGAGGGAGCTACAGCATCCTTGTGGTCTGTCATAAGGGGGTATGACCACGGTGGCACTGCAAACTCTATAACTTTGAAACAGGTCATATATAGGTTTGGTGTGTGAATCATAACTATGAACTGTTGTTAAATGGCCTGTCATTTCTCAAGACTACTTGTAATTATGCCTAATTTCCACTTCTCCTCTTCCTTTTTAGTACATACTATTAACACACTTATTGGTTTGTTTTGGGGACATTTGTATGCTTGCCCAGATTATTCTGGTGTGACTTACTTAGAGACAAAGTATATTTTCCAAACTGAATAAAAGAATTTTATAATGACACGACCATTCATACAAAGCTTTGGTTTGTGCTCCACAGTTGTGCTTAATTTTTTACAATGAATAGCTGGTATTCAAGGAGTATAATATCATTAATACAAGGAAATGATTATTTCTTAAAAGTGGTCTTTTTCAATACTATCATAATAAAATATATTTTAAATATTTGGAGACTTTCAATAATGGAAAAACTGTGAGGGAGGATTTCTAAAAGTAAAAGAATCCTGAGTTTGCTGAAATCTATTGCATACATAAAGAGAGAGAGATTAATCTTATTATTTATATTTTTTTAAACCTTTGCATGCAGTGCCAGTTTTCTTTTAAGTGTATGGCATACATAGCCAGGGAAGTCTACAGTGCTTTTTATCATAGCCATTACAGCACCATGGTCTCATGATCACCATTGGGTGCTAAGGAACCAGGCTCACAATTATGATGTCACAGGGATATGTAGTCATGTGATTGCCATTTATGGTATTTCATGGCAGGTTCTGACAAGCAAAATCCATGGGGAATGTAGCAGGGAAGGTAGCAAGTCACTTGGGTAAGCTGCCCTGCACATGTGCAGCCTTTGCCATTACCCCCTCATTCTCCAGCTCATTTGTAAGCTACAACTGGGCTTCCTAAGCCCTGCCCAACTCCCCCAACTCACATGTAGCTTGCAATGAACCCCCACTGTGCCTCCCTCTATTCATGCTCAGCTTATGCTGGATCTCTCAAGACATCTCCAGCTTCCCCCAGCCTCTCATAGCACTCCTGCATTGGGCCTCCCAAGCTCTCTCCTGACTTCCCCTCTTGGGACTCCCACCACTTCCTGTTTAATGACCTGCATGTCTTGGGGTTATGATTGCAACTGAGATTGCCATTGCTAAGTGATGCAATCACAGGATGTAGCCCTTTATGACTGCAGGAAAATCTTACAGCGTGCCGCATGGATGCAGGTGAGCTGGGGGAATCTTACTGGAGTGACTTGCAATCTTCTCTGCCAGCTTTCCCACTGACATTGCTTGTGGGAAACCAGCAAGGAAGGTCACAAATGTGATCACATGACATATAATTGTGAGCCGCACATCCAAGTGCCTGATTGGATTGTAAACACATGACCTCAGGGATACTGAGATGGCCGGAGGTTGGAGGTCATACATTTGAACAGTTGCTGAACAAATGGATGTAAGCTGAAGACTTCCTGTACACCCTAACGTACGTTACAGTAGGTTTGCAGTTTTTCTTTATCCAAACTACTTGAACAAAATTGCTAGGAAGATGCATTTAATTCCAGGAAACTTGGCTAAAATTAAATATGACAGAACAGTTGTGCCTTTGTCTCAAACAGATGCTTCACTGGTACCTGTAACATCATAATGAATTGATAATAATACTCCTTTCTGTCACATTCATGTTTTTAAAGCAGCATGTAGAAAGGACAAGACTATTCCCCTCTTCACAGTTGTAACAAGGAATTACTCAGCTACCAAAGTATAATGGTACATGGTGAACATTGGCAAGATCCTTGCATTTGATCCCTTTTCTTATTTTCAAAGTGTAAGTGAATTCTTCTCTCAGCAAATTCTGCATTAGAGACATGTAACTAAGGAAAGCAAATATCATGTGAAAAAATGTACATATTCTTAGTAGTACAGCAAACCCACTTTCCCTATAACATGTTTAGTCCTGTTCAGTATTTTATGGATCAGCTCTTCAGTTTTAATTGCCCAGAGGACAAATCATTTGCAACAGGAGCAGCACCAACAGCACAGTGCTTTGCATGGATTCTTTTTTCGATACTTAGCTGCCAGCCTGAACTTTTCTCTTGACATTTGGACATAATCCTGAGTATTAATGATTTCCATTTCAATGCTGTTGATCATTTCACCTTGTTCGTCTACCAAAAGTGAGATTTGAAAAAAAAGGCCTCTTAAATCTTTCACTTGATTTTCCAGACTGACCAGTTCTCGGTGTCTTTGTTCAATCTCAGATAACTGGGCTTTAGTAATCTTGACCTCTGTGAGCAGATTTTCATTGAAGATTTCCCATTTCCCTTGTTCAACCATATTATTTAGTTCTTCCTCTGATACTTCTTTTCCTGCCACTTCCAACTGACGCATAATAAAATCCTTACATTTTTCTTGTTTGGTTGTTATGGCATTATTGTACATAATCATTATATTTTGGAAACGATGGAATAGGACTGCACGCTGAGAACTGAGGACTCTTCTAAGGGCAGATGATGAGCTATGTTCTTTTTCTTCCCTCTTCACTATTTTTGAAAGATCATCCAAGCCCTTATTAATGTGCTCTGCTTGAGCTTTAATTGCTTTTGTATTGCTGCATTCTTTTTTAAGCACACTGAATCTTCTCATGGAAGCCATCAAACTTTTCTGCTGCCGACTAAACTTTTGAACATCCATTGCCAAACGATTAATGTCATTATGAAGTTGTTGGATTTCATGCAAGTACCTTTCAGTTATGGGCTCCTTTTCAAAAATAACAGCTGCTTGTTCAAATTCTCCTTGTTCCTCTCTAATAGTATTAACAACACGATTGTTCTCTTCAAATAATTGTAGTTCCTTTGCTCTCAGTTTAAGCTCTTGAAGGCGGTCTTTCATCTTCTGTTGAATATATTAAGGTTCAGAAGTATTAAACCCAAGGCAGCAGTGTATACCTAAGAATTAAAATCATTTTCATTAGCATTTATTAATCCACAATCATATTAGATCATAGCAGAAAATGTTATAAAGAAAAATTGCAGAAATTTGCCACATAGTGTAGCAAACAATTTCTTGTAGACTCTTTGTATCCATTTTAGAAAGCTATTTCGAAAGCTATATGGAAACTGAAATACACACTATTTTTCACATCTTAATACTGGTATATTACTTCTTTCCTGCGTTTTATCCATTTTTGGCAAATTAAAATGATCAACATATAAACTAGTATTTTAATACACATATATGAGGTCTGTAGAGTTTTTCAGAATGGGTTAGGGTTAGGGTTAGGGTTAGGGTGAGTTGCAAATATTGTACTTATTTATAGCTTTTTAAAGTGGATGTATTTGTTATTGGAATCAAGCTTTTGTCTGCTGTTCCAGATCAGTTGGTTATTGGAAACAGATGCTATGGTTGTGTTCCTAGCACCTTTTTCTTTTTAAATCCAAAGAGCTGAAAAGTTCTAATATCTCTTTCATACATTCTAGAAATAAGGCCAAGTACTTTAACTTCTTTCCTGAAAGAGAAAGAGGTTGTGCCTTGATCTAGCCCTATGTTGCTCCAGTACAAATGCTCTGCAAAAACCTTCATATCCAAATGCCCTTATTTTCATCTGCTGTCACTTCTTCCTTTCCTACATGACTGCAAGTGTATTTTATATAAAATAAGTTCCAGTAGCATATTATTTTAAGTAAGGTATGATCATTAAGAAAAATCAAGTAATTTAAAAGTAAGTGGTGAATTAAAATGCAGATAAAATGAAAGGTTTTAGGAGGAGCTCATTGTAAGTATTGTAGCCACATCGCCATCAAGTCCTTTTCTGATTTCATCATTTCACCATTCTTTTCTTTTTATTTTCAGTTCTCTCCCTCCCTCCCCCCCACAACTCACTACCACAACCATGGCTGGTAATCATATGGATAATACAACACTGTCCATCGGTACTCTAATAGAAACTGCTGAGCATCATAGATGACCAGATTTGAAGAGCTAAACCTTCATTCATGCCAAATTATTTCTCCAACAACTGTTGCAGCTGGTTAGGTACTGCCAATGAGTTTTGCATCTCTTACGCTGTGAGTGGTCCCCTATGGGAGAAATAAGCTGGTCAAGGCAGGGAAAGGAATGAATTCTTATGGTAGCAGACACTAAATTCTCTGTCTTTTGGTTGCTTGTAACATAATGCCTATGCTTGGAGTTAATGCTCCTTACCCTTCCACTGTCAGAGCTACCCTTGTATTCAACTTCAAATTAGTCTCCAAAGTTGTCCAAAACACCTAGCATTGGTGGTACTTTACACATCATTTTGAATAAAAGACAATATATTTTGGGGGGATGTGCCTAGGAAAAATACATCACACTTCCTTCAACTACCACTTCATCTTCAGAATTAGAAAATACCTTTGCTTTAATTATAGTATTATTTGTATGATTTTTTTTCTCTCCTTAAGATATTACCAGTCTGTATGCATTAGTTAGAAATCTAGGCTATAGCATTTCTTTTTGAGAATAGGATGCAAACAAGCAGCCTCCCTATGAAGATTAGAAGACTGGCAGATTATGCACACCTGTGGAATAAAAAGAGCACAGATGCATATTTCTTACAAACACAAATCTAAAGCCACGGTAAAGCCATAAGATTTCCTTTTAGCCAATTCACTCAGATTCTGTCAGAAAGAAAAATAGCAGTTACTCCTCTGGAGCTTAAAATATTTCTTGAAGATTCAGGTGTCTGATCCAGTGCCATTAAGAAGTACTTAAGTTCTTATTTAGTTTTCATACCCCAAGAACACAAGCATTGGTTGGCCATGTAAACTTAAAGTGAATCAACTGGTATCTAAAATATTCAAATTTATGTTACAGAATAAAATGCAAAAGAAGTCACAGGAGGTGTACTTAAATATCTCTATCATCTTGGCTTACAGAAAGATCCAGTACAAGGTTCTCATTCATATTTTAATTAGTCTTGAGAAGATTCATTTAGATCAGGGGTGTCAAATTCAATTTCATTGAGGACCGCATAAGGGTTGTGTTGGGGGCGCCTGTGGCAGCCCAAGCGCTCTGCCAGCAAAAACGGGCTCCCGAGTTCCATTTTCGCCTGCAACCCTCTGCCAGCAAAAACAGAGCTCGGGAGGGCTGCCCGTTGTCCTCGCGAGCTCCATTTTCACTGGCAGAGGCACCGCGGGCCGGTCCTTCACTGTTTCCAGGGCAGCCCCGTGGGCCAGATCTAAGCACACCACAGGCCGGATCCGGCCCCCGGGCCTTGAGTTTGACACCCCTGATTTAGATAATGGTAGCCATAGAGGCCCACTGCAAATTGAAGAAGGCACACATCTACTCATTTCTGTTTGTTCTCCTTTCCACTAAAGGGAGAAAAAATGCAATCAGTACTCCCAAACTTTCAAAAACTTAGTTTCCCAGTTATCAGAGAAAATAAATAGTTGATTCCATTGTGCAGGTTGCAATACTGGAACACTTTTTTGGATAGAAAGAAAGGACAGTTTTCCTTACTGAAGGAGTAAAGCAATTCCTGCAAAAATTAATTAGTCCTGGAAGTATCAATACTAGAAAGACTCCTGATGATCACATACTTAAACATCACTGTTTAAACATCTGCAGGACTGCTTCCATTTCCACCACAATAGATAATATTGCTTCCCTAGAATGTGGTAGGAAGCATTTCCCAGAAATCTCTGTCTTTCCCAATGGAAGTCAGTTGATATCTCAAATGGTACATCTACACTTCACTGAAAAGGGCAAACTTAAAAGATGTTTAGCACTAGTTCCAGGTTACCACCAGTGGCAGAGTGCCATGGAGAGTGTACTACTGGAGCAAAGTGTCTCTGGGTGTCCAGAGATCCAACAGTACAAGTCCAATATAACTTCTTACCGGTCATCTTTGTTTAACAACCACAGTTGTGACCAGCGACTCAGTCATTAAGAGAAATAGTTTCTAAGTAAAAATAATGTGATTGCAACTGTGCTTACAATTTTATTTCAGTTTGCTTTGCTTTACAGCGTCAGAAATATATGACTCCAAAAATCTAGGGGAATCCAAATAGTGGGGAGGGTTTCCAAAACTCTTGAGGAAGCCAGATAAAAGTGCAAATATTGTAGCTCTTTTTCCCCACTTCTCCGCCCTTTGGTATGCTCCCCCAGTGCTGGGATAGTTAGCAAGAAGAGAATTGATGTTTGTACTTATGTTCATTGGAGATGAAGGAAGTAAGCAGATATACATTGTAAAGAAAGAGCTAACACCAGCTGTTTTCCTATTGCAGTTGTGAAGCAAACAAAAGCCTTCAGCGTGTAACTGATTAAGGTCTTGTCAATTTCAGGCAGCAGCAGCAGCCAGCCTGCAGCGGGTTCTAATCAACTCATTTGAGCTTTTTACCTTGCAGTTAGCACTTTTAGGGGCATGCTCTGAAGAAAAGCAGCTGAGCAAGAGATGGCTTTTTTAAAGCAATCTCTCTACTCTGGGAGTGGGGGGGGGGAGAGGAGGAAAAAACATGGCAAAAGGCACTAAGTGAAAGTAGTGGTGAACACACGCACACACAGAGGAGGGAGAGCAAGAGATGCTATGAAGATTGTAAATATTGATATTGATTGCGAAGTTACTTTTTCATTACTATTGTAACTGCAAATGGTCCCTGTCCAAGATAACTAAATGAGGACTACCTTTATAACTTTACACACACACACACACACACACACACACACACACACACACACACACACTTATGAAACTTTAGCATTAATGTAAGGAATCAACAGTTTTTTGGAATAAGATGGCAAAAAAATAATAGACCAATATGCCATCAATATCCTAAGTACCCTTCAAGCTCCCATTTTTTTAAAAAAAAATATCTTTTTTTTCCTGTGCTATTTTGTGCTAGCAAGAAAGTAAGTACTCTTACTTATTTTAAAGGTACTATTTATGCTTAATTCTATAGTATATTTCTTTGTAATGGAAGAGCAAATTATAAATGCTTCTTTGCTTTTTGTGGTTTTTTTGCCATTAAAAAAATCGTCTATAAGTCCTTGAAAAGTTTTTTTTTTTGTGGTAACTCTAAAGAGTCCTTTCTGGAATAATACTTCATATTTTTCTTTTTTTCTTACACAATCATTGCCTCTAAGTAGTATATATGGTAGATCAGAAATGTATAAATAATTTGGACCAAAAATTACCTTGGGTTTTGAATGACATAGTGGGGTCTGAATGCCAAAACAGTAAGGTGAGAAAATGTAGGTGGGGGGTGGGACACACTAAATTTAATTTAAAACTCTCCCATCATTTTTGTTTACTGTCACATTAAATTAGAATTTATTTATAATTTAATCTGCTTATCATGTAAAAAATATCAATACAATTTTGCAGCAACTTCTAGAGGAACTGTGATGTCCAGAGCTGAAGCTTTGGAGTATCTCACGTTGCCCTTCGGGAGTTGGGCGGCATACAAATTTTATAAATAATAATAATAATAATGTACTCTAAAAGAAGAGAAAAATATCCAAGGATGTTCTGCCTGAGTTAGCTCAAATATTGTTCTTTCCACAACTTTTTATTTGGAAAGTCCTTGTCGATGTTTATTGCAAATAATATGTATGATCTTAATGATACAAGGTGGAGATAATTAAGTTAACACTCCCAGAGAAAGACAGCATGGTTAAGAAATGAGGTGGAGTTATTGTACACACTTGGTTGGAATGAAACTAGAACAATCTAGATCAATCTGCAACAACAAACCTGAGTTTTGAGTACTATATCACTACTGTATCAACATAAATCTGTGACCTATGTATGTTAATGCTACTGGGAGTAAGAAAGTAAGAGTCCTTCAAGAAGTAAAATTGTAATGTGATATTTGTTGAGCAATATTAAAAATACTATCTGTGAATGCCAGGGTTGGAGGGGTCGTTTCTCTATAAATATTTTGTCTGCTGTTACTGATGACTTTATGCTGTAAATTCGAAAGGCAAATGCAATATTTCTCCATTACAGGTAATCCTCCACTTATGTCCACAATTGAGCCCAAAATTTATTTTGCTATTTTGTTAAGTGAGTTTTGACCCATTTCATGCCTTTCTTGCCACACGGTTGCTAAGTGAATCATTGCAGTTGTTAAGTTAGTAATCCGGCATCCCTGTTGACTTTGCTTGTCAGAAGGTCGCAAAAGGTGATCAGATGATTCTGGGACACCGCAAGTGTCATAAATGCAAGTGTCATAAATATGAACCAGTTGGCAAGCATCTGAGTTTTGATCACATGACCATGGGGATGCTGCAACGAGCATAGGTGTGAAAACAGCCGTAAGTCACTTTTTTCAGTGCCAGTGTAACTCAGTGGTCACTAAATTAACTGTTGTAAGTCGAGGACTACCTGTACATAATTAACATTACAATATCTTGGATAGCACTGCCGCAGAGACCTCAGCAATTGAGTAAACCATTAATGATGAGAATCTTACTGAGCATTTCAGAAGCAAAGTGAAGTAATATTTTCTGGTTGAAAGTACTCCAAAAAAAGTTAAACTGTGTTGATTGCAATGTTTATGCAAAATGATTTTTTCCAAACTACATTCTAGGGAAATCTAAAATTATTTACAGCATCCCCATTCACCTACTCTTCAAGGAAAAAAAAATAATAGCAGAAAGATGACATTAGAAACAACTTGTTTCCTGCCATTTCTTGTGATAAATAGTATTGGGAAAATACTATTATGCAAATTTTAGAGCAATAATTGTAAATTCTTCAGGCTAAATTTATTTTATGGATTCTCCCCTCCCCGCTATTTTAACTATTTACACATATTGGTGGTAAAGCCAAAGAGAGATCATTTGTAACTCTCATTTATTTTTATCCTGCCTTTATTATTTCTTATAAATATCTCAAGGTGGAGAACATATATAATATTCTTTCCTTGCCCTATTTTCTCAACAGCAACAACCCTGTGAGGTGGGTTGGGCAGAGAAAGAGTGACTGGTCCAAGGTCACCTAGCTGGCTTTCATGCCTAAGACAGAACTACGGTAGAACTCAAAGTCTTCTGGTTTCTAGGCTAGCACCCTCAACCATTACATCAAACTGGGTCAGATGTGACTTATCTAAATAGAGTGAGTACTCTAAATAGTATAATTCTTAAATAATATACCGAGGTTCTTTGGCAGGCTTGATGGGATTCACAACTCAATCTAAAGGAGCTTTCTAAAATCAAGTTTTAAACTCATGTATATTAACGCAATCAAAGTGCAACAATATACTTGTTATCTCTTTGTGCTGCCTTGGATAAATCAAATACCAAAATAATTCACAACCAATTTCAAAATAGTTTTTATATTTTTATAAGCAAAGGAGGGGTAATAATGCATTGCACTATATTTAGGTAGCAGCATGCTGATGAAAATATACCGTAACAGAAGAAATAATAATATTACTTCTTTAATAAATTTTGTTCAGATAATATACATAATTAAGAATTATGGAGCTCCTAAAGTAAATTTGCATGTTAACACTATTAGAATCCGTTGTTATAGCTGAACTGAACTGCTGAGTTTCTATATTCAGTATTTTCATGTACAGCAGATGATGTCATTGCTAGCAAATGTACACATACACTCCCCTTCTCATAATTCTTGAAATAAAAATGCTGAAGTTCCTCAACTGCCTGTTTAGACATTGTCTTAGTAAAGGATTTTTTCTGTTTCTTTTTCAAACACGTGTAATAAACATATCGTTCCCAAATCAAAACGTGATTTATGTACACACACACACACACACACACACACGTTCACTTAGTGTTGTGTGTAATGTTGTTAACCTCACAACAAGATCTCTCTGTGGTCTATGTGAGTGTCAGTCAATCCATTGTCCAGACCACAAACTCTATTCTACCTTTATTTTTCAGTAACCCAGTTTTAAAAAGGAAAATTTGTGCGAAGGAAGAATGTATTTCCTGGCATGCTTTCAAAAGAAATTACATTTAATGCATTAAATACTTTTTAACAAATTAGCATTTCTGTATTAAAGCGATATATTTCTTCAAACATGTACAACAGAAATAAACTCACATTTAGCAGAGGACAAACACTATTTTACACACATTAAATATTACATATTTTTAATTAAGATTATTTGGTATATGATAAACAGAATACACTTACCTTCTTCTTTTTAAAATTCCTGTTTTTCAGTATCGTTTTGTACTTAAGGATATGACACTTGCATTATCCATGTCTGCATGCTTAATAGATCTGGAATGTGATTCCCGTTTTAAAAGTTTCTGCTTGCTTAATCCCTCTAGAACTTAATTACTTAGGAAGTGTGTCTTGAAAAACCATGGATCGAGAGAGTCTTAGTTGGTTATATTGCCCTGTAGTAGAAAAGCAAATTAGTTACTTACTCTTAGAGAATCTGGTTCTGCCTGTTAGAGATACTGTATAACCTTTCTTCCAAGGCGGGCCATTTTATTCTAATGAGCCAATACCAGGAAGTGTTTTGTCTAACTCTTTCCTTACTGTAATTTCTAGCTTACAGTGAAAATATCTGTTGCTTAATACTAGTGCTTTCCTAAAAATGAATTCCCTGAACATCAAATACTTATAATGAAAACTAGGAAAACACTGAAGAAGGGGAGAATGTATTACCAAAAGTTTGCTTATGTTTTAGTAATGTTTTATTAGTAGTTGTTAACTTCTACTTAGCTTTGTATTTTTATTCTTTTGCAATTTTTGTTTAAACTTTCAAAGATTAAGCAATAAAAAAAGGTTTTTTTTTTTTTAATGAAAGGAAGAGCCGAGGTGGCACAGTGGTTAGAGTGCAGTACTGCAGGCTACTTCAGCTGACTGCTAGCTGCAGTTCGGTGGTTCAAATCTCACCGGCTCAAGGTTGACTCAGCCTTCCATCCTTCTGAGGTGGGTAAAATGAGGACCCAGATTGTTGGGGGCAATATGCTAACTCTGTAAACTGCTTAGAGAGGGCTGTAAAGCACTATGAAGCGGTATATAAGTCTAACTGTTATTGCTATATTGTTAACAGAGAAAAACTTCTTTAAAATTATTGCTGAGAATTGAAGAGAATTATGGACTTGCTTAAATGGTCTATGTGCAAACTGAGTTTTACCCATTTTGCTATCTGTTTGTATTTTCAAATTATTACTATATAGCTGAACCAATGCATAACAAACTGAAATGCTGAGAAGATGCGGTACAGCACATCATATTGATTGATTGATTGATTGATTGATTGATTGATTGAATTTATATTGCCGCCTATTCGCCCATGACGACTCAAGGCGGCTTACAGAATATAAAACCACATTTAAAACAATAAAAACTAACAAAAAGAATCAAATAAATTAATATAGTACAAATTTAATTTTATTCATTCAATATATAAAGTGGTGGTGGAGGGGAAGAGCAATTCTTATATGGTGTTGAACTCCATATATTAATTCCATTATTGAACCATTATTAAAATTAATGAAGAAATAAACAGTTGTGAAAACCGTTGAAGATAGTGGATTGTAATGAAGTGGACACATCTAGGTTTTTGTTGTTCTCTCTCCTCTCTCTCTCTCTCTCTCTCTCTCTCTCTCTCTCTCTCTCT
>QLTV01000598.1:3876380-3905120 GCA_003457575.1 Thermophis baileyi | reverse complement strand
CCCTCCCTCCCTCCCTCTTTGACATTAAGCTCTCTGAATAATCTGGACTTGTGTATCAGCCCAATACACTTCATAGAGTAATTATACAGATCAGCTGGGGGAAGAACAGTGCATACCATACTTAGCTCCCTTGTATGATTCTGGTATAACAATTGCCCGGTGCCAAAATAGGTAAATTTGCAAATTTACGTTTAGGGAAAAATTTACAGAGAAGCTGCTTCTCTTCTGTTGTGTATGTATCTCTAAGTATAATTTCACTTTTCTTATGCAATGCTTCTTGGTAGTATTCTACATCATGGTATACAGTCCAACATATTTGGAAAAAGCACTGAGCTGAGGAAGGCTATTTTAGAGAAACTTAACAAAATAAGTGACGTACAACGAGAGCACTTTCTTTTTACTAAGAATGCTCTTGGTTCCAAATCAAAGGTTTTAATGCAGTTCTTGTCAGTACTATTTATCTAGACATGTTCAACCTACAAGTGGGAAGAATGTTTGCCTAAATGTGCTGGTTTGTAGTTCATTTCTAAGAAATGGAAATACTTTTCTGAACTTTTTAATAACTTTGTTGTAACTAATGAAAATTGATATTTTTCCTTGGAAGAACAAAAATAGGAAGATCAATTTTATCAACTACATTGTGTATAGGCTTTTGTATATTTTAAATCCCGTGTTTTTTCAAACATATCTCCTCCATTGAGTTGCCAACCTGTCTGTAAATTAGGGCAGCTCGGAACCTTATCAAACAGGTAGATCACAAACCTGGAAAAGTCCATCCGTTACAAGTACAGGACTTTTTGTAAACCTACAGCTGCTTCTAAGAACAGTTTGCAAGTTTCAAACTTGCAAGAACAGTCATTTATGGTTTTTCTTTTGAATTTAACTTTTGATATCAAAATACTTTACTCTGACATAGTTGTGTTATGAAGAAAGATATACAGTACACAAACACTTCTACCACAATCCTAAGGGTATTTATTTTGAAGTGAACCCAGTGAAACTTCCTCCCATAAAAAGCTCATAAGGTTGCTTTCTTACAATATAACCTTGTAAGCCTATTGTCGTCATATGATCATCAGAGTCAGACTTAGGCATTTTCACATAAAAGACTTTCCAATATGATTTCCGACATATATTTGCTTTTCAGAGGATTATTCTAAAAAGGGCAGCATTTTTAGGAGGTGTAGGTTCTAGAAAGTATAATAGGAAAATAAAGCTTTAACTGCCTTCTACAGAAAATTATTTGAGTTCAGTTCACCTAGGATGGGTTCGATCAAGATATAGGCCAGTGATGGCGAACCTTTTTTTCCTCGGGTGCCGAAAGCGCGTGTGCGCGCATGCGCTATCACGCGCACCTGCATGCCCACACCCATAATTCAATGCCCCCACGCCCCGCCCCCCTGCGCATGCACGCATGACCTCCCACGCTGCCCCGCCTCCACGCATGCACGTTTCCCGAGTTCCGGTGGGCCCGGTAGGCCCGTTTTTCACTCTCCCCAGGCTCCAGAGGCTTTCTTAGAGCCTGGGGAGGGCGAAAACGGCCTCCCACGCCCCCCCCAGAGGCCCTCCGGAGGCCGAAAACGGCCTTCCAGAGCCTCCGTGCAAGCCGAAAATCAGCTGGCCGGCGCGCACATGCGCGCTGGAGCTGAGCTAGGGCAACGGCTCGCGTGCCGGCAGATATGGCTCCGCGTGCCACCTGTGGCACGCGTGCCATAGGTTCGCCTTCACGGATATAGGCTTTCTAATATTTTAAGAGTAATGAGAAAATAAATTAACCATTTGTATTTATTCCACTGAGAAGAAACTGTTAATAAATAGGCAACAGCAATATTTATGTTTGGCTATAGAACAATGTTTTGCGTCTTTCCTATTATTTGTATATCTGCTTATCCATATTGATTTGCATTGACTTTTAACCACGGTAGGTAGCATTACCATATTTTTATTTGATCTTTTCCCCCCTTAGATTAGCAAATAAACAAGACAAAGAAGGTGCCTTGGCAGAAGCAGATGTGATTGAATATTTATCTCTTGAAAAGCTTGTCAATGAGCATAAATGCCTCTGTCAGATTGTAAGTGCATTTTAAATAAGATTAATTTCCTTAGACATGTTGCTTGGCAGAATTTTGAAATAAAATTATGCAAGTCTATCACTTTATTTTTCTCTATATCGTATGCCTCTTTATGTCTGATTAGTGACGGCCATGAGAAAGATGATTTGGTTGCTTATTACCTGGATGATAAGCAAATTTCAGAATGTCATTTCTCAGAAAAGTGCTTAATGGAATATCAGTCTCTGTAATATCAGTTTTTTTTTTAAAGCATTTAATTTCCTGAAGCATAATATTCAGGTACTACTATCTGTATTGTTGGTTCCTAAACTGAGAAGGCTAATCAGTTCAGCCTTTTTAAAATTGTCTGGTCTGTTATGGAACCACAACTTCCTATAAGTTATCAAAAAATTGCATGGAAATATCCATGTAGTCACCAGGAGCTATGATTGATTTGAAAGATCATAACAACAACAGCAACAACATGCTATGGAAATACAGGTTTCTGTTAACAGTTATATTTTCTACAATTCACTAATACAGGTAGTCCTCGACTTACGACCACAATTGAGCCCAACATTTATGTTGCTAAGTGAGAAATTTGTTAAGTGGGTTTTGGCCCATTTTACGACTTTTCTTGCCACATTTGTCAAGTGAATCACTGCATTTGTTAAATTACTATCATCGTTGTTAAGTGAATTTGGTTTTCGCATTGACTTTGCTTGTCAGAAGGTCACAAAAGGTGATCACATGACCCCAGAATACTGCAACAACCATCATAAATATGAAGCAGTTGTCAAGCATCTAAATTTTGATAACATGACCATGGGGATGCTGCAACGGTTGTGGGTGTGAAAAATGGTCATAACTCAATTTTTCAGTGCCATTGTAACTTCAAACAGTCACTAAATGAACTGTTGTAAGTCAAGGACTATCTGTACAATGAAGACGGTCATACATTGACAGGGGAAGGAAGATTGTTCTTGACTGGCATGCCAACATTCTCAATACAAATGTTTCCTTCCCCATATGAATGTTTTCTATAAGCATCGAATGTTGGGGGTTCGCGCGTGTATGCGCAGTAGTCACGCACACATGCGTGGGGGGGGAGAGGCGTGGTGCGTTGTGTGCGCATGCACGAGGGGTGGGGGAGCGTGCATGCGCGGGGGTGGGGGAGTGCGGGGGGGTCGCACACGCATTGCATTATTTTTGTCGGCACGCAACGACAAAAAGTTTAGCCATCACTGCAATAAGCAA
Source organism: Thermophis baileyi (assembly GCA_003457575.1). Taxonomy (NCBI): domain Eukaryota; kingdom Metazoa; phylum Chordata; class Lepidosauria; order Squamata; family Dipsadidae; genus Thermophis; species Thermophis baileyi. Next base: position 3,901,812 of record QLTV01000598.1, on the reverse strand, counting down.
AGATATATACATATACATATACATATACATATACATATACATATACATATACATATACATACACACACACACACACACACACACACACATATATATGGTTTGTTTTTTTCTCTGTTAAATCACCTGGTATACCCAAATATGGGAGAAAGCATACTGCTTCCTTTTTGCCTTTCGGCCCCTCCAGGGGCCATCCAGACAGTTAATTACAAACGACAGTCCGTTTCTATATGTTATATTTTTACATAAATAAAGGGAGACTAGTATAGATCTGTTTCAAGCTATTTAGCTCTCATCAGCCAGCCACACCCTTATGGGATTAGAACCCGGGCCCCTTGCCTAACAATGCAAGTGATTAACCTCTGAGCCACAGGATTCTTCTCCCTATCTGCATGTTCCAGGGACAAGGATATATATATGGTTTTTTTTTCTCTGTTAAATCACCTGGTATACCCAAATATGGGAGAAAGCATACTATATACACACACACATACACATACACATACATATACATATACATATACATATACATATATATACACAGAGAGAGAGAGATATGAAGGGATAGGGAGACTTATGCAGATAAAAAGTAGATGCTCTAGCTAGTTTAGTGGATACAGGATGCTAAATATCTGCAGAAATGGGCCAAGAAGGAATAGAATGAAATAACCAAAAGGAAGATTCTAAATATTGTAGAAATGAAATAGAACAAAGTAACAAAGGTTTCAGAGATGGACTACTGCAGAGTGTAATGTTTTGTGGCAGAATATTTGTTTCATTTTTGGAAAATTTTGATTTAATCATTCTTGTCTTAAAAAGTTAGAATTTCAAGACAAGAAATTCTTGTGGGAATTTATTGGGAGCAGCAACAGTTTTTGAAAAGCAATTTTCAGAGCATATAGGCAATCTTGAATCTATATCCCTCTGGAAAGCTGTGCATTAAGAGGTGAGATGGAATAATTGGATGGATCAAAATATGAACAAGTTATCATTGACAAGTGTGCTGCACAGTCATTTTCAGAAATTGTCAGTGGGTCCATAACATTGTTCAATTTCATATTGCTGTAACAATATGAGGTAGTGCTGATTTTTCCGTTGGTTATAGGAGCCTTGTTCTGCTATTGTGGGCTATGGAAGAAAAATTGACAAATCGATAAAGAAAGGTTTACTTTGGCTGTTACACACTATAGCAAAAGATTTTGATGCCTTACACGAAAGAATTCAGAAAGACATCACAGAACAAAAAGCCATTGAAGAGCAAGAGAAACGAGAGCGAGCAGAAAGAGTGAAGAAGATAAGGAAAGAAAGGTAGGTAGAATAAGTCATCTTTCATTTATGTGAAACATTTTATAGTACTTTACAGATTGGATTTCAAGGTATTGTACAGCAAAGACCAGAATATGTAGATCTAACATATAATACACTCAGTAATTGTGTTTTCATATCAGACATGATATGACATAGTCAAAGGTATTAATAGTGATCATCTAAGAATGACATTTCCAATCTGACCATTGTTTATTCAAGACAAGCAATAAGGTCCAGAATCATACTGGTGTTCATCATATTTGTTGAATTCTAAGGCAGTTTTGTCCTTGGCTAGAAATTATAAGCTTTAACACCATACTTGGTGGATGCCTGGTTGGGGAAAGTTCATTTAGATGCTCTGAAGGATTTGCAAAAGTGGGTACTACTTCAGACTGGTGGAACAGAAAAATGCATTTTCCCTATAGTATAGCTACTGTAGTTAATCTTTATTAGTATTTTCTCATTTTATGCTAACTTTGGGCAATGTGTCCCAGATTCTGAGAGAGTCCCAGATGCAGAATTTGTCATAATTTGATATTATATTTGAATTATAGCCAAAAACGAAAGCAACTTATCATCTATATGTTCAACTTCTGATGGAAATACAAGTGTTTGTTTTTAACAATTTAATACATGTATTAACTTGTTCACTGAATATGGAATTTAAAAAAAGACTAGGTCTGCCACTTCTAGCAAGAAGGAAAACTTAATACTTCTTTCTGGCCAGTGGGTGGAATTCTGTCCGTCCCCCCCCCACTCTTTAGCTTTGCCTTTTATAAGAAAGTAGTGACTTCCTTTATGCTCCATCTTAAAAGCCAAGAATAACCAATAAAATAAAAAAAACATTAACATGGGGATATATAATTGGAGAGGCTGCAAAAGAAGTATGAAATTATGTAGATGACTCTAGCACAGTGTTGGTGAACCTTTTTGGCACCGAGTGCCGAAACCAGAATGTGCGTGCGTGTCAGCCAGCTGATCTTTACGTGCGCAGTAGCATCGGAAACCGGAAGAGCAGCAGCCTGGTATGCATGCACACGCCGGCCAGCTGCTCTTCCGGTTTCTGGCGCTCCTGTGCATGCGCACTAGGCAGCTGCTCTTCTGACCAGCATGCGCACCAGAACCCGGAAGAGCAGCTGGCGACGGCACGCTGCCCAGAGAGAGGGCTCTGCGTGCTACCTCTGGCACACGTGCCATAGGTTCGCCATCACTGCTCTAACATCTGACATCAGCTACTTACTGTGCCAAAACAGGTTGATCTTTAAAAAGACAGAATGAATGGCTTTAGAGTCAGGCTGATATGGACCAGGCCAAGTTAGGGATACCTTAGCAGCTCCTCTCTTTCCAACAAACATGGGCAACTGTGGTGATAATCTTGATTTCTCACAGACACTCTGTGGTAATAGCAATGGCAGAGAGACCTGACAATAGTCAGCACCATCAGCAGTCCTCTGCAACTAGGATGCATAGAGGCTGGTAAAAGCACAGAAGTGCTCAAATCCTCCAGCTGCAGATCAAGACTAAGTATAACAAATCTGCCCATTGCTAGAATGGTGGTAAGAGAACCAAATGTTGTTAGAATTGGCAGTATGTGAGAAGACGCATATTCCATAACAGGAGTAAGTAGGACATGAATCATAACAATGGTTTTTCTTGTTTGGTTCTAACCAAACAAGAACAGATAAAATGGCTTAACATCTCAGAATGCAAAATTGGACCAGTTTTATCATTCAGATTAATGAAATCTGATAGGGATTTCTTAGTGACTCTTCACTATGTTTAGGTTTTCTTTTAGCTAACTAGAAAAATAGTGAGATATGCTTTTAGCCAGCATACCAAATTATGGTGGAAATATACTCACCAACGTCAACAATTTAAAATCTCTAATTATTTAATTATTTATTTTACATTTGCCAAATATGTAGAATTGGTAATTCCTTGGTATTTCCATTCCAAATTCATATAATAAAATTTAAAAATATACAAATTCAAGTCAAACTTAATCAGACAAATAATGCATATTTTTATTATCTTGGTATAGGGAATCTGTTTGATTTATAACCATTTCTTTCTATTGAATTCAGTTTTGATTTTAACCCTTTGCTTTAAGGGCAGAACAGAAGATATATTTCAGTAAATTAATGAAAGCTAGGTTATTCTAATAGAAGAATTGTAAGCAAGGTTTCACATCGATTGTTTGACTTCAGGTCAGTTCTTTCAACTTCACATCCATCTTTTACAAGTTCATCATTAATACTTTACTGCATTTTGCTGTAATGCATATGAACTGTTTTCAAAATTTGTAATATTCTAGGAATTTTTAATTTTAGTTGATTCAAAATATCTTTTTTTCTTAAAAAATAATCAGAGAACAGAAAGAGAAAGAAGAAAATGAACGGGAAGGAAGGAGCATTTTGGATGAAGAAGACACTGAGCTTGTAACTGGAAACCCATTTCAGCCCGTATCAACTGTAATCACTAAGGTATTGGAGCAATCACCCATGGAAAATATTTGTGACAAATCAATTCATTGTTCATGAGTGCTTTAGCCAGTATTGTATTTTTGAAACAAATTCAAATTCCTTTCTTTTATATTTGGCCCTTTTTCCTTTTCTTTGTGTTATCTGGTTATTTATTTATTTATTTTTCCTTTGCTTTCTATTTTATTTTTCTTGTTCCTCTTATTTAGATCTTTGTTATTAATTACTATGTTTGCTTCTGTACTAGCCCCTTTTGCTTGATTGATAACTAATTATTGGGAAATTTGAACCCATTGCTATATAACAGAGTATTTTTGATAAATCTCTATCAAAATTTCTTTTGAGATCCTTCTTATCTGACTATACCAAAGCAATTTGTATTTTTCCAAAACACAGGAGAACTTGTGTTCCTGTTCTGGGGATGCATCATGTAAGATAAGGCTGTGCTAGTATTAGGTTGCTACTTACCGTATTTTTTGGAGTATAAGACGCACCGGAGTATAAGACGCACCTTAGTTTTGTGAGAGGAAAACAAGGGGGAAAAAATCTGCCTCTGCCTCCCAGCAATTTGCCTCCCAACAAACAGCAAACAGTACAGATGATATACACTGCTGTGTATTTCTGTACATGTGTGCCTGACCCATAGAAATAGCAAAGAATTGGAGAAATGTACATTATGGCAGTATATTAATGCCAGAATGTTTTCTTAAATGTAGTCAACTCCTCCCAATGATTTAAATAGATCTACTCCAAACATGACTAAGTCAAGGTTTAACTCAGCTGCCTTATCTTAATACTAAAACAGGACACTGTTACATTTCAGATTATTACTTGTACAGATGCTGTTAAAATTGATGTGGCTTTCTTGAAGTATACATTATTATCTGCTATTTAAAAGAAGGTACAATATCACTGGGCCTGTTCAGATCAAGCATTTATTTTAAAAAGCTTCTTCATTTTGTTAAGTTGTCTAGAACAAGAATAAAGCAGTCTTTAAAAAATAAGTCTAATACTTTTAACATACTATATACATTTCTAGTTATTGACTCACCTCCTTGCATCCAGATTCAGCAGTCATTAGCACAAGAAAATAAAAATCTGCCTCTGCCTCCCAGCAATTTGCCTCCTTGCAGTTCTAGTTTCACTTTCATTTTAGCAGTGGGCCTGCCTGCAGCCTCTCAGCTGATGGTCGGGAGACCGATAATCAGTTGCTTGTGCTAATCAGGCTCTGCACTGTTTGTTGCAAGGAGGTAAATTGCAGGGAGGCAGAGGCCAAAGGGTGGGGTTGGCTGGGTGGGGCTACATTCGGTGTATAAGACGCACCCAAGTTTTCACCCTCTTTTTGGGAGTAAAAAGGTGCGTCTTATACTCCGAAAAATACAGTATATCTAGAAGACCAGAGGGATTTATTTCAGTCCTATGTTAGGACTATTCCTTCTACCTTTGATAGGTCATTGAGATTAAGAGCCATTAAACTCTTCTGAGCTTCTCTTATGCAGGTTCAGGCCATAAACTTTGTCAGATGTGTAATTGTTTTATATTTCAATAATAGCTTTCTGTTGTCTTTTCTAATACTGGCCTCCTCTAATTGTTTTCTCTGGAAGTTTTTAAGCTTCCTTTTATTTTGTCTTCTTGTTTCCACAGCCTTTTTTCAACAACTACCTACTTTTTCTATGCTTCCTTAATTCTGTACGTGGCCAGATAATGTTCAGCCTTCTCTGAACATTAGGTGGTATTTTTTATCTGGTTTGGATAGGATTAGTAAGAACTATTCTAAGACTGCATATTGAGTATGCATATCTAATATGCACGTTTTGTTACATTGTATCAGTGTAATATGACTTTTGCTTTATTTTAGTCTGTTATAGTTGTGTAAGTTCTTTGGACCTTTCCTGTAAAGCTGGATTCTAACCCAGCTGCCAATTCCTGCTTGGGCTTTATAAATGTTGTTCTCTATCATATATTCCACAAACTTGTCTATATTTTTCCTTTTGCTAATTCTGGGATTTTAATATTGTGAGATCTTTATTATGAGATGAGGAAGAAGATCTTATGAGGAAGAAGATCTTATTCCCATTCCTGGAGTAGTTATAGCCATTATTATGTACTACTATTATTTCTTTCAGTTACCCCAAATGAATCCTTCTTTCTGATTATTCCTGCTCTAGTCTGTCTTGTCTCTTTTTTTGTCCAATGTCTGTCCTATTCTTGGTTCTTCGGCATAACTTAAATACTCCCCCCCCCAAGAACTTTATTCCTCCCATAACAGGGAAATTCTCACCACTCTCAGTGCCTTCCATATTTTCAGTGGTTTCTTGTTTCTGTGCTGCTACCAGATATGAACAGATGTGTTTGGTCCCAGATACTATTAAGGCAAGATTAAAAACTTAACTAATTTTAAAAGATACCAAGTTTTATAATTGGTGTCTTTTTAATTAATTTCTTGGAATAATAGTTCAGAATATGAAAAAAAGCTGCCATGATATCAGAATCAGTATAAGTAATTAAAGGCTTAGTATTCTCCACATGGGAAAAAAGCTTTACTTAATATTTTAAATCCATTATCCATAGCAATATGTCAATAAAATTGCATAGAAATCCATAGGCTCATATAAAGAACTGAACTAAGGCCATTGAAAATATTTGCACAGTAAAATTTCAAATACCTGAAATTCAAAGCAATTAAAATGTAAAGTTATATAAACAGTTTTCTTAGAAGAGCTGAATATTAATTAGAGGTTCCATTATATGAAATTGAAGATTATTTTATATTATTGATGATTTGTTGTCCAGTAGGAAAGGCTAGTATAAAGACATAAATATACATCTTAAGCTGGCTGTGATTTTTGTGTGTGTATGTGTGTTTGTTGCACTATCTGCAAAGTTATTGTGGAAAACAAAGCATCTCAAGAATCTGAAAGTGCAGTTATAAAAAATCTTGATTTAGTGCCTGGTCTAAATCCATAATAATGTATAAAAAGCAGTTTTGTAAATTTAATATATGAAATGTATTTCAGTAACTCTTTTAAAGTACCCTCTGATTTGTTGTTGACATTAATTCCTCCCCAACTAACACTTGAAATGCTGCTGTAATAAATGGCATTTTCTTCTGTATTTTGTTAGAATGAAAAGAAAATTGAAAAAGAGAAGAAGAGGCAAAGGGAAGAGAATGAAAAGATTGCTATTGCCTTGAAACCTAAAACAAATCAGGAGATAATAGACGTTCAGAGTCTGAACAGTGAACAATCCAACGAACAGAGACTGATAGAAAACTATAAATCTGCACTAACACAACAAATGGAACACGAAGATGAGAATGACCAGCAGATCTCAGAAAGTCTTGACTCTGGTGATAATGCCACTTTGAATCCAGGAACAGGTAGACTGATAAGAATTTGTAAATGCTGTGTTACCAGCCAATTTCTCTTAGATCTTAGCATACGCTCCTTCTGATTTCTCAGAATAATTTAGTAAGAACTGATGAAACCTTTTCATTTACTCTGAAAAAAAACAACAACAGAAAATTATTTAGAATTCTTTCACATTTTTTTGAGTCAAAGAATCTTGAATGATAAAAACTGATCTTATTTAATTTCTACTGAGGTTTTGCAGAGGATAAAATACCTCATATGATTCCTGTTAGTTTTTCAAAAGTTTATTTCAACATTTGAACTTGGAGAGAGAGGAGAATATGGCTGCTAGGCAACCTTTTTAAAAAGAACTAGAAAAACCTAATGAGCTGCCAAGCAATTGATAGATTTATTTTATTAGGTGACAAACTTAAATTCCAGTAGTCTATCACGAATATATAGTCTTAACTGAACATTATGTCTACATAATTAAGTAAGAACTGTGTGCTTATTACCAAATAAAGTTGTGTTACGCTCTGTCTTTATGTAAGCACAGAAGTTTTCTAATTGCAGTTCAAATTCTTTATGTAACATCAGTGGTTTTATTTATATTTGATTTAGAAAACAGTAAAAAGAAAGCAAAGAAACTAAAATTAAAAAGAAATCATCGAGTTGAACCAGTCAATACAGAAGAAATTGTTGCCCCATTTCCTACTCCAATTGCAACTCAGACACCAGGTGAGTACAATGTGCATCAGTGTTTAAAAGTTGAGGTCTTGAACTCATGAATAACACAACTTCACATGAAGTATTTCAAAAGAAAAGGTAGATTAAGTATATGGCACTGTTAAATGATGAAATGCCTAACAGATCTTGGGAACATAAAGGAGGGAATAGAAAAGCATGAGAAAGAGATTTAGAGTAACTCTGCCTTAATTATACTAGGTATAACTTGTGGGGGAAAGTTATTTTTATGGTTCATGATTCTGTTCTATTACCCAAGTCACAATAAAGATCTTTCCAGATTATGGCTCACAAACTCATAAAACAAGAACCATGTAAATTTCTGGAAACATATTTATTGCTAATAGAATAATATTACAGAATCTTGAAAGCTTACTAAATAATTCTCCCACATAACATACATTGTTAAGGCAGCTTTACTCTGAGTCTCTTTCTCATGCTTTCCTCTATTTCCTGGACTCTTATCTGTTAGAAATGACACTTTATTCTCTGCTTTGTTCTGTTGTAACCATGTGCTTCCAAGGTCTGTTAAATATTCCATCCCAGAAATTTACATGGCAAGTGAAAAAAAGCCTGGCTGTATAAAAAGGAATGATGCCTTATTCCTCAATTGAATTAGAGAGAGAAAGAACACAACAAAATAAAACTTTTACTTTTATTGGAAACTAAACATATTTTTGTCTCATTTCATTTGGGGGAGGGGACGGGGGTTGTAAAAATAGTGTCATAAGACCTTTATAGAATATTGCTTTATTTGTTCGTTTATTAAATGTTATGCCTTTATCCGCATCCAAGGAATAAATTTTCAATATCAGAGTCTTAATCCTATGCAAATTAACTTCTACCCCAATATGTCTACCATACTCATCAGTAGTAAACCAGTAGGTCTGGTTTTATTAGTAGCTCCATGTGCATGGGTGAATATTTGCTTTATCAGAATTGTTTGATTATATAATTGCTGTTTATTTTATTTATTTATTTATTTTTGGCAGTTGGATGGGAAACACCAAAAGTTAACAGAATTCGAAAACTTGAGCCCCTTGGTGAAACTCATCATAATGGTAATTTCAGAGGAATTGTCCTCAGCAACATATATTTTATTTTGCATATTGGCTTATTTCTTTCATTTTGACTAATTTGGCGCTTCTTTAAGAACAATCCATAATTTTCACTCCTTGTTTTTCTCTTTAAACTATATGTAAATGGCATCTAGTTAATAATTTTATTTCATTCTCTTTGCTTCAGGACAAATCTGTTGCTTATTGAGGTGGTCATGTAGTTAGTTGTATATTGCTCAGAGGAAAAAAACAGAACACATTAAAGTGCAAAGGACCATATCCATTCTTAACTATTCACCCAAAGAAGGTCTGCTATGAATTGCTATAAATAGATTTTAAGAAATATTGAAGATCACACATGAAATAGGAGAAAAATATCTTCTGAGCAGACAAGCATTCACACAATCTTTATTCTTTCTCATCTCCATGCTCGTGGAGACAGCATCCATGCAAGGGTTAACTCCATCTATTATCCAATTAGGACTGAGTCTGCAAGTAAATGACACGCCTCCTCACGCTGTGACTTCCACTTTTAAGACTCAGTCAGTCCTTGGACATAGACGTGGGTTTCAAGAGCTCCCATACTTGTTGCTGTTTTTTTGTGCCTGTCCCTTTAAGGGAAAATTTCCTTTTGCTCAAGAGTGCTTGCTGCTTTAGTGCCGGTGAGAAGGGCTTGCCTGATACCGCCGAAGACCGCTCTAGCAGTGGCTAGGCTACCGGCTGGTAGTCCTAGCAGGATAGCGTGCACGAGGGGCTCCTCCGCCACGCTGATCCTTTAACGAGCTGAAGGGAGTGAGCTAGCCACCTGTGATTGTTTGCTGCTGATTCAGCCCTCCGCCCACGAGTTTCGGCTCCGCAGCGTCTGAGGCTCCCTGGGAACTCTCTGCAGGTGTTCTGAAGCCGGATTAAGCTTGAAGCAGTGAGTCCGTTCCAGTCAGCTGTTTTTCGGGTAGCGCACGAGCTTGGCTCCGCAGCTACTGGCATTGGAAGTGAGAGAGGCAAACTTTTTTTATTGCGGCCGCCATTTTGTTTTCAGTCGCCATTTTGGTTTTTTTGCCTTGTGAGTGGAGTTTACCTAAGTGCTTGCAGGAACTGGATTAACCTGCCTGTTGAATTCTCCTCGCAGCTCGTTAGACTCTGCCTGCTTCTGCAGCTGGCTCATAGCCTCTCCCTCCCCCCTCATTCCGTCCTCCTTTTTATTTTTGCTGCCTTCCGGGCCTTGTTTGCCTGTGCCACGTGGAGTGAATCAAAATAGCAGACGCCACTTCCTCCAGGGCAGCCATTCTGAGAGGGGATTGTCTCCTTCCTCTTCAAGCAGCCACAGTCATTCTGGAGCCACCACTAGGGCCTCCAAGAAGAAGGCAGCATCTGGGGAATCTCGATCAGGCCGCTCCCACAGATCCTCCAAGAGGGCAGACAAGCAGGCCCAGAGTAGGCACAAGGCTATTGAGAGGGTCATAGCCAAGGCCCAAATGGCTTCTTCTCACAAGCCTAGTGGGCATAGGAACTGAGACCCTCTAGATCTCTCTCTCCCTCTTCCCCTCCTATCCAGAGGGAACAGACCCCTGTGGTTTCTTAAAATGTTGCATCTGAAATCTTGATGCAGCCTGCTTTGGATTTGCCTGACAACAGTGAGGGGGGGGGATTGGGCCTTGTTCCCTCATCCAGGGTCCTCGTTACAACAGAGGCCCAGGTGCATTGCAGTAGGAGTTATAGAGCAGAGGCCACCTTCACTCCAACCGCTGCAGGCATTCGTTCTGGGGAACAATTTGAGCCTTCTGTCCAGGCCAATATGAGAGAATGGATGGCTGAGGCTATTAAGCAGGGTATTGCTGATGCCTTACACCAGAGATCTCCTAGGAGATCTGGTTCCCCCAGGCCACAGGAGCATAGCTAGGTCCTTCCTCGTATGGAGGGAGGACCAATTTAAAGAGGAGGTTTTGTCTCACTCCTCATCTGAGCAGGCTGCCTCTTTAGGTGAAGAAGGCAAAATTAGAGAATTTGATTTGTCTGAGGATGAGGGACTTCCGCCCTATCACCCTTCAATTGTGGGATTGTTTCGTCCTAAGCTTTTTCGATCCTTGCTTACAAGGCCAAAACCACCACCCGGTTGGGATCTGAACCTGGTTCCTCTGCTTCAGCTTCGGGGTCGTTTAATCCGGCTGACACCCTCTTTGTGGAACCTGCAGTTGAAACAGAGGAGATTCCGGCTTCCATAATGTTTCTTGATCTGGTTCAACGGCAGTGGACCTTGCCAGGTTCAGGCCCCAATCCCAACAGCATTGAGAAACGCTTTTACAACATGGAGTCTGGCCTTTCAAAACTTCCTCCAGATTCCTACTGTTGATGGCCCAGTGGCAGCCCTGGCTTTCCCTTCGGTTAACACCGGGTTTCCAGAAGAGGCCTTGAGGCCTGAGGACAAGAGAGCCAAACTATTGCTGGTCAAGGGCCACTTGGCCAGTGCTTGGGCAGTGAAGGCTTCCATGGCTGCCTCCTTTTTTAACACAGCTTCATTGCTTTGGCTCCGGCAGCTACAGGATAAACTCCCAGCAGATGACACTAGGTCACATCACGACCTGAACAAGGTTATGGCTGCCTTGGAATTTTCAGCTGATGCCATGCGCCATGCGGCCCGTTTTTCGGCCAAGGCTTTTGGTAGCGGAGTGGCTTCTAGATGTCTGCTTTGGCTGAGGCAGTGGCAGGCCGACGCCCGTAACAAATGGCGTTTGGCTTTGGCTCCCTTTTTGGGTTCTATCTTGTTCAGAGAGACCTTGGAACCTCTTCTCATAGAGTCCCAAGACAAGCGCAAGATCCTGCCTTCCATTTCTCGCAGATCAGAATCTCGGCCTGTTCCTTACTATCGTCCCTCGTCCTTTTGGGGGCAGGAGGGTGGTTTCTGGTCCCAGCGCTACCAATGAGCCTTCCCTCACAGGCAGGGCCAGCCCCAGGACAAGCAGGGCAAACAGGCCTCCAGGTATCCTCCAAAGATTTTCATTCATGCCCCGTATCTAGAAATAGGTCCAAAAGACTCCTCATGAATTCGACTATAAGACATCTGCTCGAGATTCGTGCAACTGGTACCGGAGGAGCAACGGGGCCAGGGATTTTATTCGCTTCCTTTTCTCGTCCAACAATCCTCAGGAGGCTGGAGGGTGATTCTGGATCTTACGACCATGAACCGTCACATTGTTTACTGACGGTTTAAGATGCATTCCCTGCAGTCCATTCTTGAAACCGTCAGGAAGGGCGATTTCCTCATGTCAGTAGATCTGACGGAAACTTACCTCCACGTGCCTATTCTCCCCGCCCATAGACAGTACCTTCATTTTTATTATGCCGGGAAGCACTACCAGTATCAGGCTCTGCCATTCGGTCTCTCCTCCGCCCCACGGGTGTTTACAAAGCTGATGGCAGCACTGGCAGGCCAGACGACATCCTGATCCTATCAGCCTCTCAAACTCAGGCGGCCCGAGACTTGGAGACAACCATTCGCGTCCTTCAGGGACACGGGTTCTCTATCAACAGGGCCAAGAGTCATCTGATTCCCGCCACTCGTATCCAGCACCTGGGGGCAATCGTTGACACGGTCGAGTCCCGAGTATTTCTATCCCAGGAGCGCCAGTCCAGTCTCAGGGACATGGCGGCGACCGTCTGTCGGGATCGCTTGGCAACGCTGCACTTTCTTTCCCAATGTCTGGGAAAGATGATTTTCTGCATTTCCATCATGCCGTGGGCTCAACTCCACTCAAGGTATCTGCAGTGGTTCCTGCTTCCGTTTCAGAGGGCGGGTTCCAGTACGTCTCCCCTACAGGTCATGGTCCCAGTCAAGATACTTCGATCGCTGCAGTGGTGGACTTCGGCAGCCATCTCCAGGGGCAGTTTGTTCCAGGAGCCGCATCGTCTGGTCATGACAACAGACGCCAGCCTGTCAGGTTGGGGGGCTCATCTCCTGTTGCACATGGCTCAAGGTCAGTGGTCCCAGAGCAATCTGTCCCACAATATCAACTGTCTAGAACTTCGGGTGATTCATTTAGCCCTCAAGGAGTTTCACATGGTGGTGTCTGGTCGCCACGTTCTAGTTCTGACGGAAAATGTTGCAGTGAAGGCTCATGTCAACAGACTGGGGGGCACTCATTCCAAGGCCCTCATGGAAGAGGCGTTCCAGCTTGGCCTGTGGGCGGAGAACAATCTTGCGTACATTCGAGCCGACCAAATCTCAGGAGCAGCGAACGTACAAGCGGACTGGCTCAGCCGGTCCACAGTGGACCACGCGGAGTGGCGCCTGCGACCGTCGCTGTTCGAGGAGATATCGGACAGGTTCGGCCTTCCCTCGGTGGACCTCTTCGCCACCCGGGACAACACTCAGCTGCCTGCTTCTTCTCCCGCTTCCCGATGCCCGGGGTGGAAGGGGTGGTTGCCTTGCGCAGCCCTTGGCCTCCCGGCCTGCTGTACGCTTTTTCCCCCTTCCCCTCATTTCTAGGGTTCTTCGGAAGCTTCTGGAGAAGGGGCGGAGCTTCTCCTGGTGGTGCCTCATTGGTCCAGATGTCCCTGGTTCTCAGACCTCATCAACCTGTCAGTGGCCAGGCCATGGGTCATTCCACGAAGCAGGGTCCATTTCAGTCAGGGGGCGCTAGTTCATCCGGACCCCTATTGATTTCATCTAACCGTTTGGAGGTTGAGTGGCACTTGCTGAGGGTAGACAATCTTCCAGATGACGTCATCAGGACTCTCCAGGCCTCTCGCAGAGATTCCACCAACCGGATTTACGACGCCACCTGGAGATCCTTTTTGTTCTTGGTGCGTTACGCAAGGCTGTCGTCCCTTGGAGGATTCTGTCAATCACGTCTTGAACTTTCTTCAGGCTGGCATGAACAAGGGACTCGCTCCCAACACTCTGTGATGGCAGGTGGCGGCTCTATCGTCTATCCTAACTTGCAGTGCCAAGGATTCACTGTCAACAACATCCAGTAGTTCGGCAGTTTCTACGTGGGGCGACCAACCTGCGACCTCCTGTGGTTCATCACTATTCCACGTGGGACTTGTCTAGGGTTCTCGTTTCCCTTACTCAGAGTCCTTTTGAACCTATTCGGGAGTCCACCTTACGACATCTATCCTACAAGGTGGCCTTCCTGGTGGCAGTAACGTCAGATTGCAGAATCTCGGAGTTGGCAGCGCTGTCCATTCATTCTGATCTCTGTGTTTTCCACTCAGACAAAGTAGTCTTGCGTCTTGATCCTACCTTCATTCCCAAGATTAACTCATGGTTCCACAGGGCCCAGGAACTGGTCCTTCTAACCTTTTGCCCTCGCCCGGTTCATCGGCTCGAACAGAGGTGGCATACGCTGGACGTTCGTAGAGCACTCACGGTTTACATTGTTCGTACTTCTTCATTTCGTAGATCTGAATCGCTTTTTATCTCCTTTCAACCTTCTTCGATGGGTTCCAAGATTTCCTCCTCCACCGTGGTCCATTGGATTAGGGCCTGTATTGCCAGGGCCTACGAGGCTCAGGCCTTGCCTACGCCTCGACACATCACCGCCCATTCTACCAGGAGTGCGGCTACTTCGGCAGCTTGGGCGTCTCAAGCTTCTCTGGAGGAGGTCTGTCGGGCGGCTACCTGGTCTTCGCCATCTCCATACATACGACATTATAAGCTGGATTTGTATGTTTCAGCGGAGGCGGCGTTTGGTCGACGAGTTCTTCAGCGTGTTCGCTCGGACCAGGAATTGCAAGACCGGGCCGCTCCCTCCCACTAGGACCGCCAGCTTTGGTATGTCCCTTGCATGGATGCTGTCTCCACGAGCATGGAGATGGGGCGTTGGTCTGATACTCTCCATCTCGTAGCCGTGGAGACAGCATTCATCCCCGCCCAGATGGCGGCCAGCCTTGCTCTTTGAGGGTTTTCTCAGCAACGGGAACACCATGTCTGTCTGCATTAACGTCTTCGTCAAAAAAGCGGAAGTCACAGCGTGAGGAGGCATGTCATTTACTTGCAGACTCAGTCCTGATTGGATAATAGACGGAGTTAACCCTTGCATGGATGCTGTCTCCACGGCTACAAGATGGAGCGTATCAGGTAAGACCAACACCCCTTCTTAACATTTATAAATATTGAACCTTAAACATAGATTAATCACTTGCTAAATTTGATAAGGTGCAGCAGAAGGGGGAGAATTGTTATGAGTTAATTAGGCAGGAAGACACTGTGTGCCTAACTTATGGTTACTTATCTGAATATCTAGAAACCATTTGTAAATACAATGCAGTTTTTATTAGCATATGGTTTTCTAAAAATATAATTTTGCTGTTAATCTTTTTAATAGCACGTGAAAGCTTTTAGTTCTTTCTTAGTAGATACTGATTTGTAATATCCTCTTTATTGAGGATAAGAGTTATTATTAATAAGAATTGTTCAGTGATAGAATATATGTCATATATGTATGGTTGGTGTTCAACCTCAGGACCTCTAAAATCATCTTGAGCAATAACACTGCAAAAGACTAATGCCTGGCATGCTGGTTTGACCTGCTTCTCAGAGCATGTAATATTAAACTAGATCAAGGTTATCCAACTTTTTCTAGCTAAGGGCTATATTTTACCTTTGAATGGAATACCTAAGGCCATACTTTTAAAAAAAGGAAAGAAAAGGACATGGTTAGACAAAAACTAAATTTTATTTCATCTATGGTTAAATGCAATTAATTAATTGCAGTTAATATGGCGAGCCCCATATATTTAATTTTTTCCCCTTTAACATTAAAATTTATGAAGTAGCAACTTTTGGAAAAGTTGTAAAATGATAACTAAGATGTTCAAGGTTTACTTGCAGCACTATGGCTTCTGAATTTACTTCTCTAGATTAGAAATATGTATTGAAAATTTATACGTGCATAAATCTATATTTTGTACATAAATTGATTTCCTTTGTAATAGACAACTGTATAATTTTCAACAGTTTGTTTAATATCCATATTTCTTTTTAAGGAGTATAAAGAAAAGAAAATGAGAGAAAGGACAGAAAAAAAGAGGTAGGGAGGAGAAGGGCCATGTTTTTGGATTATAATCTTTTTGCTCTTAACTATCAGCCTGATTGTATCTGGAGTTAAAGTTGTCATTCCTTGGACAATACTTTTGTTAAAAAGTGGGATAGAATTATTCTTATGCAAGAAATACTTCTTATTGCAAGTTGTAAATCAAGTTTGTGAAGTTGTACAGATATTTCCTATAAGCTTTGATTTTCAACTCGCTGAAAGAATACAATTACTTACAATTTTGCATGTACTTCTTTCAATTCTTGTCAATATTTCACTTGAAAACATGACAAGAATTCACTTGAAAACATGATTTGAGATGATGAAAGTGATACATCACTTGAGTACTATTTACTCTGGATTTATTGGGAGTATTACATGCCACTGACTCCAGTTTTAGAAGCTAACGTGAATAATTACTAGAATTTTAGATTTCTAGCTTCCTTATAATTGAACTTTTCTATAATTTAGGCCTTAAAAAAACCACAAATATCCACCAAATTTTATTCTTCCTTGTTAAGTATTTTTCTATAGTTTTATTCTTTCTGTTGTTTTTAAATAAAATTATATTTAGGTTTAGATCAGCTACTAAGTGACGCTGCATTCCTTGACTAAGAGATCAGTTTTAGTCACCAATCTTTAGAAAAAGGAAAGGCAGCTGGGAAATTCTGATCAGGGTGGGCAAAAGGAACAGGGCGGGAAACTATAGTGGGGAAGCAGCACAATGACCCTTACCTCCAGAATCTTAAATATCAGGGAAAATTTAACAACAGAATAGAGAAGCCACAATTCCAAACTGTAGAATTATTAGATACAGGTAGGCCTCCCTTAAAAACTGCAACTTTATCACTAAGCAGTGTGATTGTTAAATGAAACATCATGACTGCACCTGACTTAATGACATTAGCTGTACTGCAGTCATTAAGCAGATCGCTCAAGAGGTTAAGTGTGGTGTCACATGACTGTGACTTGCAACTTACTGCCAGCTCTCCTGCTAACTTTGCTTGTCAGAAGCTGGCTGTGATGGTCACAATGGTGATCTTATCACCATGGGACACTGCAACAATCATAGATGTGTGCCACTGGCGAAGCCCATCAGTTTGACTGCAGATACGCTGTGACGGCCATAAGTTCCAATCATATGTGTCAGCTTTGAAAAAGGCAAAAATTGTGCTAGTGATCATTACCATAGAAAAGAGACTGAAAATAAAATGGAAAACATTGTCATTCCTTTATAGTAATTTGGTATATTTGCATCTGGAATACTGTGGACAGTTTGTCGGCACATTTTTAAAAAGACTATAATATTTCTGGGAAAAGTGAAGATTACAGAAATCAAAACTACTAGGGTCTTGAACACCTTCCTTATGAGAAAGTCTAGAACATCTTTAACTTAAAAGTTAAAGTATAAATGACGGGGGGGGGGGGGGGACAAAGTTAACAGTTGAGGTATATAATACCATGCATGGGATGGAGAAAGTGAAAGGAAGTTTTTCTCCTTTTATTAAAACCCTAAGTCCAAGAGTCATACTGTGAACCTGACTGAAGGTTTTAGAAAAAGTACTTCTATACACAACAATCAATTTTTGGAATTCAATATTTGCAAGATGTGATGTCCAGTAATTTGGGTGGTTTTTAAAGGGAGTGGATACAATCATGAAGGACAATTCCATTAAGGGCCATTAGCTCTGAAGACTAAATATTATCTCTCAGCTGGTGGTGTATGCCTTCAAATACAAGCTGCAGAAGAACATCAGCAGGATGATTGAATGTCTCTTCCTCCTGCTTCTGTGCACTGCAGGAGCATAGGTTGGCCAGATAAATAAAATACTGGACTAAGACAGACTTGGGTCTGATTCAGCAGTTCTCTTCTGTAAAAAGGATCTTGTTATCTTACAATATTATTGTAAGGATGTGTAACCCAATTTGTTGTATTATGTAATCCAACTTCACAAATACTTGAAGTATTTTTGATTTGTAGAAAATATATAGGAAATACATACTTAATTAATATTCTGTTAATGCCATACAAAATAAATAAAAACTTATCTTAATACCTTGCAACAGATTGAAATTTCATAGGTTTTCTCTGATGTAGAGTTTAAACAGTTTTTAACAGATAACATTAATTATCAATTTACATCTGGAGAGGAAGGAGGAGTTTTGATAAACTAAAGCAAAACATGATGCTCCAATAGGTATGACTTAAAAATCTATAGGCAACACAACTAAAAGTAAAAAATATCCTAAAAGCTGGTGAATATAACCAATGCAACGTCCTGTTCTGCCTCCTCTGAATGCATCCACTATCTTTTTATAGCTTTATAATTTTGCATAATTCTAAGCCTGCCTGATGTATGTCTTTTAATTCTTTTTAAAAATGGATGTTTCTCTTCTGCTCTAACATGGTTTAATAATTTGACACTTGCCTTCTTTTCCTCTTTGAAATTCTGCTTACATTAAAAAAAATACATTGTCATAAAAATCCTTGGATACTTGGTTTTGCAACTGAGTGCTATCTGCTATTCACATCTCCAAATCACTAAGGTTTATATCTACTTTAAATCAATATATTATCTATGAAACATAAGGTGGGTTAAGAGTGGCAGTAACAGGGATTTTTGAGATAACTATATATAATAAAGAATACTAGCCATCTGGTATCAGTTAACTTAGATTGTTTTCATTATGTTTAACTAAAAATTCCTTTATGTTTTCAACATTATTAATTTGTACCAGTCGGGAACAAGGTCCTCTAAATTTGTTTTTATGTCTAGGATAGAGTAGTTGTGGGCTGAGTATTTGTAATTCTAAAACTGTTTCGAGTGTGTTTCTCTCTTTACAAGTCATTCTGAAAATAAAAGTTATAGCCAGAAGGAATGACAAAAATGTAAAAAAAAAGATTGTGAAACTGATAAACATGTATAACAAACATGTATCTTTCAGTATATAAATTTTACACAAGATAGAATTATCAGATGAAAGCTAAAGATTTCTGTATGCATATTAAATAAGCAGAGAATTCCATGCCTTTTTTCCTGTTCAATTCACAATAGTTGGATAAGAGGTATATTGTCTGTTAATTTGATTTCTTTTCTAATTTGTGCTTTAGATTTCTATGGAAAGCCATTGCCACCACTTGCTATACATCAAAGACCTAACAGCGATATGCATGGTGTCATTTCTTAACTAGCAGTCATTTTGTAGCTTTCAAGAGGAATCTAAAATAACATTACATTAGACATTGCTTTCTTTTTTGAAGAGATACCTGCTGTTCTTACAAGTTGCTGGGCAAGGGCATCACGGTTACATTGGGTTCCTGGTAAGGATGTTTCTTCTAAATGTTAACAATCCTGCTTCCTCAATTTACCAGCTGCTCTTCAAAGTTTATACGGAACAAGGAAACTCATACAGGCAGAATTCTTGCAAAAGAAGTGACAACAGGATATTTATTTCCCTTGCTGGAAACAATATTCTCAACACCAAACTCAACTTGATTATGCACATACGCTTTCAGTTTGGCTAAATATTTTTCTATATTCAATACTTCAAGAGTTTTTTTAAAAGTACATGCATGTTCAAATGGGAAAAATATGAACTGTACATTTAAACAATTTGATATATTTTTATAGTATTTTATTTGTTTTTAAGACATTATTTGGTCAGCACAACTATTTTGACATACTAAAATGACTACCTATATTCATAAGTATCTACTACATTTTTTTTTGGAAAAGCAATATACTTGTGTGTGATTTGCTTCACATTTTGCCTAATTGTTAATTATGTCACTTTATCTTGTTCTTGGTCCACCAGAAAGAAATGTGTGTTGGAAGGAAACTCTATTCATGTTTTCCTTGATGGGAAATAACACTTCTGGAGTTAATTGAGACCATTAATTTTGTGTTCTTGGAGCTAGAGGGAGAGGGAACCTTTTGACTTTCCAAAGGATAGAAAAAAATGTCCTTCAATTACTGTATAGAGTATTCATGGCCACTGTTCTTGCAGTACTCGTTTCATCTTGGGGAACCTGTCAACATATGGATTGGGGAACTAGGGCTGTGGGTCACTTTAAAGTAAGTAGAAGTAGAATTGTAGAATTGAGTTACACCTATACCAAATGTAACAAATGTATCTTCTTCCAGGCTTATGGTGCAAGCTTAGCTGTTTTAAAGATGCAAAGTTCATGTTCCTTCACAATCAAGCCTTGGCTTTGAATTCAGATTACTCCATAACCTTTATTTCATTCATGCAGACACATTTCCCCATTATGTTGGGGTTTCATATATGCTGAAATAAATGAAAATGTTTATATAAAAAAGGTATCTCTCTCCCCTGAAGATTTTTTATTGCTCCAGTTGTTAATAATTGCAAATATTATTCTAACAATGAACATTTCTAAAAATATGTAAATGCCTTTCTTTAAAAAAAACATTACAATCCAATTTTTACTTCCGTTTTCTTCATTGCATATTAGAGGTAAATGATCAAAATTTGCATATGATCAGAGGTTTCTCTGTATGCTCAGATAGTGAAAGTAATTGAATGGCTTACAAATATCATAAAGCCTTAATACTAAAGTGAAAAATCTGTGAATGTAATGAGGTTTGGAAATTCTCACCTTCCAGCAACATCTTATTCAAAAGCTTCTGTTTCTTTGCAGTTTAAAGTAATGTTTTTGTTCTGCTTGATCATAGTAATGCCCATTTCATGAAACTGATCGGTTTGAATCCTTTCATACATGATCTGTATCTATCCTAAAGTCATATAAAAATAGTCTCATAAACATAGTGGCATGCATACAAGCTGAATGAGCTTGCTGTTGTAAGATTACTTTCTGGCTAATGTAAAAGATGGTGCATAATTCATGGTACATAATTGTTGTTTCCATATATATGGAACTCCTGAATTTTTAGATTACAAAAATTGAAGTTTGTTTTTCCTTTCCCCTTTTAGTTAACACTCAAAACAGTTAAGGACTGTCCTACTTTCTTGAAGCTCAAAAACATTTTTTCCTCTCTCAAGGCTTATGCAATAGGACTTCCTCCTTACCCATGCTGTATTTTTCCCTGCCTCCAGTCCTCAAACTCTGTTTCAAATAGAAGATTTTCTGTCTGGAGAACATTTTGAGGGCAGCTCATGGTTAGGAAGAATTACTTACCTTATATTTTATTAGTGGAAATAGATTCAATAATGAAGCATATTCATGGTATTTTTGTTGTTACCAGATGCATAAGTACTAGGAATGTGTTTTTAACATGTTGTCTTTCCTTTTGTTTATTATGGATTATTTATTGAATAGTACATTTAATGTTTTTATGTCTGAAATAAAGATACACAGAAATGTGATTTAATATTTCATAGTACAATTCACTTTATCCGGAACACAGTTTTTATTTTTTTTAATTGTCAGTAAGTTTTATTAATGACTTGCTAAAGAATCCAGTTGAAGTGTGATAGATTTTCAAATTTTCCCAAAGCATTTGAGCACAAGGTTGGATGGAGTAAGGCTTCTGTTTCAGAAATTATTTTAAAAAAAATACTTTGGCTCTTGTGTGAGCACATCACTTCTCCATTGTTCATTTTACCAACCATTTCCATTCGATCCTGGGGGGGGAAAGCAGTGCTTTAAAGGGTTGAGACTGTGAAAAGGTGAAACAACTTTAAGGAGTCAGTTCATTGAAGTTAATGTACTTTAAAGCAGCTACTACTGTTTCCGGACTTGCACAGCCCTAATGTAGAGCAAGAGTTAGCAACTTGGAGTCTTAACAGCTTTTGGACTACAGCATCTTAACACCTACAAAGCAGCAGGTTGCTTATCTCTGCTGTAGAGTCTGGATCTAGCATACCCTATCATCACTTAGCAAAATGTATCAGTTTGAAAAACTGCAAACCTGCTTCTTTGGATAAATGACAGACACGGCAGATGTACAACTCACAAACATCAGCTAGTTGGGATTCATCCAGTTCATTACTTTGTCTAAGACTCTTAAGTGCTACTTAAGAATATCAATTGCCTCACCTAAGCTAGTTTTTTAAAAAATGGAGAGGGAGAGCTTGATATCATCCATGTATTTTTGGCATCTCAGCCTACATCAGCCTACCAGCAGTTTAATGTTAAAGAGCATAGGAGATAAAATGGAGCAATGAGGGAATTCATAGCCATAAAAATGAATATAATGCATAGATCCTCGTGATTCTGATTTTTACACAGTATTCACATGAAACTACCATAAAATCAGACATCTGCATTCACTGAGCCATTACAGTTATAGTCCTAGCTGGATTTGATGCTACCTGGACAAAAAAGCCCTGGACTGAAATGGATCATGGATGCCAATGAAATTTCCATTCAAATGAAACCACAATCACATGTAATTAATCTGCATAGAATTAACCATAAAATAAATGTTAGAATCTAGTTTTACAACTGGTTGTCCTATGATTTGCTTCAAGAAATCCTTTGGAGCTCATTTCCATAGGTTCATTTTTGTAAGTCTCCGGTATTCCACATCTTATCCCATTCCTTAAGCAGCATGGGCATTTCTCCAAATGGAGAATTACTGACCAACTGAAAAAATCAGTGATCGAATTTATAAATATTTGCTATTAATGTCACCAAAAAAATGTACATTTTAGATGGGATCCATCTAAAATTTTCAAATTGCACATAACACCTATCTGTGACCAATGAACGATTTCTGATACCCTCGGAGTTTTTTCACTGGGTATATCTGAACTAATTGTTTCAAAATGGCATAAAAAATGCAGACCCAAGACACTGATCACTGTGTTTTTAAGACTCAGAAACAATTATTAGGAGCCAATGAGTAGTGAAGCACCAGGGGAAACCAGGGTCTGCCTCCCTTCAACTAGAGAAGCCCATTAGTACCATTGGGCCAGCCTACGTTGCAGGGTGGTTGTGAGGGAAAACGGGAGTACTATGTAATTTGCCCTCAACTTAAGAACAGAAAGTAGAAGATAAATGAACTACTTTTCTAGTGTTAATAAGAAAATTTCTTAGTAGAAATTAAGGGAACCTTGGTTTTTCAATAAAGCATCACTTATGTTTGGGGGGGGGAAATACTGGCAAGCAAAGATCAGACTCAAGTAGATCCTGTTTTTAGAAGCTAGCTTTTCATTTATATACTGCGCTCCCGACCCAGAAGGAGTTTTTTAAAAATGAAGAACTAGCTACGTTCCAGCCCCACATTCTATCCAGCCTAGTCTGATGCTGCTGCGCTACGAGTCGTTGTCAGCTCCTCCCCGGCAGGAGGCGCTAATTGCGCTCCCCTCGTCCCCTCTCCGCCCGTGACTCGATTTTCTGAGACGCTTCCGCCGGCCCGACTAGGGAGAAAAAGGACAACATGCGCGCCGCTTCCAGTGTTGAGCATGTTCTCGCGGGGAACGCTTCGGGCGAATTTGGTTGCCGCTCGGCGACACAGAAAGGAGCGGTATTCTTCGGCGAGGAGCCAGGTGAGTGCGAACCGGTTGAGAAGACCGCACTTTTGCTTCGCCGCGTTTCCGTGGCTTTTCCCAGAATGCCCAAAGTCGACTTTAAGTGGGTAAAGTGAAATTATATCCTATCGACTTAGAGATGGGGATCTCGGCTAGCTTTGCTTCGCCAGTACAATCAAGAAAAAGATTTAGACCTCATTTCCGGTGTTAATGGAAAGGTGCGGTTTTTTTTTCTTTTCTTTTTCTCTCTCGTTGGGATAGAAGGGGGTTCTACAATTTCTTGCGGAAAACAATAGCGCAAATGCCTGAGTTTTAGGCGTTTTCTTCTCACTTTACGTTCAAAAGTTGTAAGCGATGTTGAATGATCCCTACTGCAAATAATCTGTCCCCGAAATCGGCCTATCTTAGAGATATTTACCGGTTAAAATGTAATTTGCATACAGGGAATTTATGCTCTCGCTTTCTCTCTCTCACACATGTCACATCAGAAAGAGTCAACGTCAGAAAGAAAGCTTCAGAAGCAAATATGCCAGGTTGTTCTCAATCACTTCGAGAAACAATATTCTGAAGAGTTGGGAGGAGCATGGAATTCAGTCAGGTTAATTTCTGTTTTGTTTTGTTCCTACTTTTTCCTCCTGACCCCAATCCATCCTTTTTTAAATAATTAAAATTGTACTTGTCTTCAAAATGCCAAAACTTTTTAATGTTAGATTTTTCTTATAAAATGGAGCCATACAATCAAAGCTGAACTGGTGGTATATCAATCACTATAAAAAATATATATATAGCAAAATCCTCCTCCTTAATGACCATGCTCTTAATTCAATATTTCCCAATATAATATTTAGGAATATAGCTCCCATCATTCCCTGGGATGGGATGGTTTATGAAAGGCACAAGATTGGCACTAGTCAGCATTCCATACTGGAGTCATTTGACATGTATGAAGACCTTACGAATGACTTATTGTAAGATGATCATTACAGCTTGATAAAATTGGGTGATGGGAATTTCAAAATAAATGCTTTGATGGTTTTTGATAAAAGTGCAGCAAGAGGCAGAAGAATTGCGCCTGTAGCAGGATCTACAATTTCCTAGCTAATTCTGTTCTGATGTGAAAAACTGGAAAGACAATCTAATTGAAAGAAACAGAAGGTCAGAATAGCAAAAAAGTGTAATGACCTACTTTCAATAGTAGATGTTGCAAAAGCAGTATTTTTGTATTTTATTTTTCAGATGGTTTCAATTCTAGAGCTGTTGTAGGTTATACACCCATTAGAAAAGAGAACCATAGATCTGGTCTCTCTGCAGTCCCTTCCCAGCCTACCACAGATCCACTTCCTTTGCTTATTACAGATGTCAAGAGTCCCCATATTGGAGAGCATTATATTCAGAATTCTTGGAAAGCGTAAGGAAGCTGTTTCCTCTTATGAGATTGAAGGTTGTGTATCTGTTGAAGAGAAG
Organism: Thermophis baileyi; assembly: GCA_003457575.1. Lineage (NCBI taxonomy): Eukaryota > Metazoa > Chordata > Lepidosauria > Squamata > Dipsadidae > Thermophis > Thermophis baileyi. Next base: position 3,876,922 of record QLTV01000598.1, on the reverse strand, counting down.
GAAATTGTGGAATTTACTTTCCCATCATAAAATATCTTTGACATAGAAATCTATATTTAAAAAAGCAGGCTTAATAGTTTTCTGGATTGGTTCCACAGATTCAACTCAAGCTAAACCTTCTGATTCCAATGCTAGTGCTTCCTCTTAATAATACCGTATACACAGTGTGCACAATTATTAGGCAAGTGAGTATTTTGACCATATCATCATTATCATGCATATTTTCCACCTGCAAGCTGTATAAACTTGAATGCTTAGTGGAGATAAGCAGATCAGGTGATGTGTATTTGTGTAGTGAGAGAGGGTGTGGCCTAAGGAGATCAACACCCGATATCAAGGTGTGCATAATTATTAGGCAGCTTCTTTTCCTCAGGCAAAATGGGCTAAAAAAGAGATATAAGTGAGACTGGAAAGTCAAAAATTGTAAAAAGTCTGTCAGAGGGATGCAGCACTCTTGAAATTGCTACAGTATTGGGGCATGATCACAGAACCATCAAACGTTTTGTTGCATATAGTCAACAGGGTCGCAAGAAACATGTAGA
>QLTV01000598.1:3858997-3875661 GCA_003457575.1 Thermophis baileyi | reverse complement strand
TGGAAGTATTATGACTATTAATGAAAAGAAGGGTGACTATATTGATCACTGATTTTTTTTTAAACTGTCAGAATTGTTTATTTGTAAATTTTGAGTTGTTTGTTTATTATTCTCACTTTAACAGATGAAAATAAATGAGTGAGATGAGAAAATTTTCATTTTTCATTTAGTTGCATAATAATTCTGCACACTAATAGTTGCCCAATAATTGTACACACATAGATATTCTCTTACGAAAGCCATAACTTCACTTTTACTTTCTTAAATATTCAGGTTTGAGGTTTATTAACATTTTGGATTGACAGAGAGCACAGTAGTTGTTCAATAATACAATTAATCCTCCAAAATACAGCTTGCCTAATAATTGTGCACACAGTGTATAGTTTAATATCTGCAAATATTTTTCCTTTGCTTGTGAATTAGACACATCAATTTGTGTATCTGCTTTAGATTTTCTGAGGTAGAGAAAGAACACTTTTTCCCATGTTTCATTTTAGAAAATTACATGGGTTTATATACCTATTTCTCAGTTTGAATTGTGCTTCAATGCTATAGTCACAACACTACTCTGTCACATAATTACAATGTGACAGAAAAGAAAAGAGGTATACTATAAACCAGTGTTTTTCAACCTTGACAACTTGAACAGAAATGGACTTCAAATCCTAGAAAACCCCAGTCAGCATGGTGGTTAAAGAATAGTGGCTCGAAAATTATATGATTTTGGTAAACAGTCTCTTGGCGATACTATTTCTTTCTACTGACCCAGTATGATGTGTTCTATCTAATTATATCAATTAGATATAATTAGATATCTTTTTTCATTCCAAGATCTATATTTAGCTTTTAAATGGCAACAGCTACTTTCTGCAGGTTAGGCAGAACCTGTACAAATGTTACGTAAATGTGATTCAATTAAATTCAAATTTAACCACAATTAGAGGTATTAAACATACAACATATGATCAGCCTCTTTGTGTAATTTTCTTCTTCTCAATGGGCTGCACCCAAGATTTTAGGAAGACAGCATAAAGGATGTACAATAGTTAGCATTTATATCCTGCCTTATTTTTGTTCACCCAAGCCTGGCTACACAATGACTGATCCAAGTTCAGCCATTGGTTGAATTTGTACTATTTATTTAACCAGGTGACCTTATAGTTGCAGTTGCCTAATAATCAAATGTGTGCTGCCTTAAGATTCTGAACAAAGCTGGAATATTAATTTGACATATAAATAAAGAAGTTTTAACTTTGGCTTTCTATTATGCAATCCCAGCTCATTAAATTAATTTATTCACTGTTTGAATACAGAACATGAATTAATAACCAAGTTAAGTAAGTCATATAAAAACAGACAGTAAATTCCAGGAGCATTGAATATTGATCATTTGACCCTTAAACCAACAACCTAACCACTATGCCACTACAATGCCTTTCTTATAAGATCTTAATGATAAGAAAATAAATTGGGTAGCAAGTGATAAAAGACATGAATTTTTCCTGACTTCAAGGCCACATTTTGCAACTCAAATCCTGCACCTTTCACCTTGTGCATACACATTCAAAGTGGCTTATTTCAGATTAAAAGATGTGCAATATGCTGTCCTGTCTTAATTGCCTTCATATGTAACTGAATCTAGAAATTAACGACCATCAGTTTAACCTCTCTAACCTTTCAGATACAACTACTCATATTAACAAATTGTTGAATTCTTACATATCACTGCATACCTGGATTTTTTTTTTCTTTCATCTGCAGGGAAGTTCTTACAACACCGCAATACTGGCAATATGCAGTCCTCCTTAATAAATTCAGTTGCTCTTCTGAAATGGAGTCTTACTTGTGTTTAAAGAACTATCGCCTCCTTTTCACAAGACCTTCATCCTCTTTTCCACAATCATTGAAGTGTTACATCGGTGATGCTCCCGGAAAATTCCCTGCTCAGAAACACAGAGATGGACAATTAAAGCAGTATTACTTGCTAAATGCTGCCTCTCTGCTGGCAGTACTGGCTCTGGAAGTAAAAGATGGAGAAAAAGTATTGGATATGTGTGCTGCCCCAGGGGGTAAATCAGTAGCCACACTGCAGTATGCTTGCCCAGGTAAGAAGGAAGGAAAGGAGTCCCTGTGGATTTTACTCTGCTAGTCGTAACCAATTATAGGGGGCGGCGCCAATGTTCCCTCTAATCTGCGCGTCAGCGCACGTGACAGAATCACCGCACGGCAGTTTCCAACTGCTGCGCAGTGATTTTCAATGTCAGAGGGAACATTGCGCGCAGCCGCGCACCTGACAGGAAATCGCCGCGGGTCAGTTTCCAACTGCCGCACGGCGATTTTCAATGTCAGAGGGAACATTGGGCGGCACTCATCTCTGTTTCAAGGGCTGTTGAGCCAGCACTGTTTAAAGACATTTCCATGCTCATGTGGCACTGTTTCCTCCCCACCAAAGTGGTACATTTTTATCTACTCACATTTACATGCTTTCGAACTGCTAAAGTAGGCGAAGACGGGAGCTTACCCTGTCGCACAACGCTCAGGTCTTGAACTTGGACTGTTGGCTTTCCAGCCAACAAGCCCAGCGTCTTAACTGCTGAGCCACCGTGCTATCCTAGGTAAACCACTCCATTATTGAACTCAATACATTGTTAGCAAACTTGTTCCCCAAAACACATTTTAACAGTTTATTCAAAGGCATTGATAAAGAATGCTCTCATGGCATTCTTTTTTTCTTGATTTTAGGCTGAAACCAGGAATTAATTTATATTACAAATATAGTCTAAGTGACTTGAGAACACTGTGGCTTGGCTATGTATTTTTTTTTTAATCTTAACTTTCTTGCATAGGGCTTTTACAGTCAAATGAATATGATAACTTGAGATTCCATTGGTTGAAGCAGACACTAGAATCCTTCATTCCAAAATCTTTGATGAGCCTAATTACTGTTTCTCCGAATGATGGAAGAGAAATAGGAAATCTTCAGCCTGAAAAGTTTGATAAGGTATGTCTATATTGGCTAATAATTTTATTGAGGCTTTTTCTCTATCTCTTGTTAACTTATCTAATTAAAAGATATTCTAGTGATAGCTCTTTCTTTGTACAGAATACAGAAAAATGCATTTTTATTTTTCGTTCAAAAATATAGCATTGGTTTCTTTTGGGTCTCCTCTCCAAGAATAATAACAGAACATAGAATAACAGGGTTGGAAGGGACCTTGGATGTCTTCTAGTCCAACCCCCTGCTTGAGGAGACCCTATATTATTTCGGACAAATGGTTGTCCAGTCTCTTCTTGAAAACCTTCACAGATGGAGCAGCCCAACTTCTGGAGGCAAGTCGTTCCACTATTTAATTGTTCTCACTGTCAGGAATTTCTCCTTAATTTTAGGTTGTATATCTTTAATAATCTACCCATTGGTTCTTGTCCTGCCATCAAGTGCTTTGGAGAAGTCATTAGACTAGACCAGTGATGTCGAACCTTTTCGGCACTCGTCGTGCGGAAACATCGTGCGCGTGCATGTGCACGCTCATTGGGGCCACGCTCCGGAAAAGCCGAACTTCTGGGTTCTAGGGCGCATGCGTGCCCGACGATCAGCTGGCCAGTGCACATGCTCAGGCCGGTTTTCTGTACTGCTACACGCGCGAAGGGATCGCACTCCGGAAAAGCCGAACTTCCGGGTTCTGGCACGCATGCACACCCGACAATCAACTGCATGTGCACACCAGTTTTCGGCACTGCTGCGCGCACAAAGGACAGCTGATCATCGCGCGCGCATGCGTGCCAGAAACCCGGAAGACAAACTGGCAAAGCCGTGCGTGTCGGTCGACATGGCTTTGTGTGCCACTTTGGGCACGCATGCCATAAGTTCGCCATCACGGGACTAGACATACCTAATTCCTTCAACCGTTCAGCATAGGGTTTAGCCTCCATACCCCCTATCAGCTTTGTTGCTCTTCTCTGCACTCTTTCTAGAGTCTCAACATCTTTTTTATATTGTGACAAGAACTGGACACCGTATTCCAAGTATGGTATTACAAGTTCAGTATAAAATGGTACTATCACTACTTGTGATCTTGATACTATCACTCTGTTGATGCTGCTTAGGAATGCATTGGCTTTTTTGCAGTTACAGATAATATAACAGAATTATTCAAGGCTGGTACTTGGAGGATTTAGTGGCTTGTAAGTCCCATTGTCCAGATTCCTGCCTAATGTAGGACTAGCAATTAAAAATGTAATTATAAAAACTTTTAAGAATAGCCAAAGAGTATTCTATGTGTCCATGAATGTATGTACATATGTTTGTACCTGGAGTGGGAGACATAACTACATCCATACGGTATCCTGAAAGTTCAGGTGTGCAGAATACACTGCATATGCTTCCTAGGTGGTGCGTTGTGAGTAAATCACTGACCTAGAATTGTGTGAGCATGCTTGGGATAAAATTCGCCTTTGTAATATAACAAAATGTACCCATATTGTCAGGCATATTCCTTCCATTAGCAGGGAATTCTGCAGTTAACTTTAAAAAAACTTAAATGTAGAAATAAGTGAAAGAAACTAGAATCAACGTTAAATAATTGCCAGAAGGGAAAGTATGAAACTATGTTAAAAGATAGATTAGTATCCCAACAGAATAAGTGGAAATTGTTACAGAATGCCAGTGATAAGTGTGGAGACATTATCAATGCATGCATGAGCAACATCTTTAATAGCATAATGAAATAAATGATGAATCTATGAGAAAATTGCATATAAGAGAATGATTAATGAAAAAAATTATGAAAAAAATGTATAATGTATGGTTATGCATCAAGCCTAGGGACTCGAGGGAATTGGTGAACTAGTGAGGTAGCTCTGTATTAACATACCTTCGCCTATTTAGCTGTGTTTTATAGTTCTTAATGTTTTTAATAATGATTGTTATTTGTAAAGAGTTTTATTTTTTTATTTTTTTGTATGCTGCCCAAAGTCATTTGTTTATGAGATGGGTGGCTACATAAATTTGAAAAATAAAGTCTATATAGAGAAAAACAGAGCTGAAAATATGTAAGAACAAGCAAGGAAAGGTTACAGGAGAGAAAATGCAGAGTGATTACAGTGGAAATAAAATTGGAAGTGGATAAAAAGGTTTGAACGAGGAACCTTCAACAGAGAGAACTGAATTAAAAGTAGAAGTGATGAAATCATTTGGGATGAAGTCAAAGTGAAGAAATGCTGAAAGAGTGTTTTAGAGATTTATAGGGGAATGACAGTGATGTATTGAATGTAGAATTGAAATGAATGGTCTAAAAATTAATGCCCTTGATCATGGAACACCCTTCCATCTTGAGATCTGGCAGGCTGCTACCCTCCTAGACTGCTGGAAACCAAGAGCAACCTTTTCCCGCAAGCGTTGGGGTAGAGTGGGAATGGTGCCTAGCAAAACTTAAATGTTGACAAATGTAGGAGATTTTTCTTTGGAGTGCCAGGAGGTTTTGTTATAAACTTTATTAAAAATTTGGATTTTTAATGTTCTGAGAGCTATCCAAGGTTATGGCGCAAAAGCTGGGTAGCCACATAACACTTCTTAATAAAGTGAAATATAAAATCATAAATGCTGTCAGGTTGAACGGTGAAGTGTTTTGTATGAACATTTGTGTAAGTTGAAAATTTGTTGCTAATTATTAATGTATGATGGAATGAAAACATGTATGAGAATAAATGAAATCCTTAGTGAATGGTTTGATCTTGAGTTAGGAATGTGCCTGTATGATTCTCATTAGTTGTTTATGTATTTACAGACAAAATGCATAAGGAGGCTTGTGATGTTACAGGTGTAGTGTACTTTTGGTACAGATGATGCTGTGTGGTTGGCTAAGAATTCAAATGATTAGTATTGAATAGTAGATATTGTATGAAGAGAGTCTATGATACCAAATATCAGAAGACGTAAAGATGGTAGAATCTGTTCCAGCTAACAAAATTTATTAAAAACTGCAGCTTATGAAAGTGTATCCTTTCAATAAATTGTATTAGTTAGAAAAAGTAATTTCAGACTCCTAGAAATTGTTAGATTGTATAACGTATCAAAGGTTCCAGGTCTGATAACGAATGTATTTGACAAAGAAAATGGTGTGTATAATTACAAGTTATACATGTATGTATGTTGTCCTGTGACAATTTGCAACAGGGCATTAAAGCTCAAGAGCTTCAGGATCTAACTGGACCCTCTGAGGGAGAAGGGCAGTTCATAAATGTGAAAAATAATAAATAAAAATTCCATAAAGCAATATAAGCAATAAATAATATCAGTGAAAAACACATATACATATACACATAATCCAACCCAGCAATTTAAAACAAAGATTGTCAGTAGCAATTTTCTAATTAATTTAATATATGATAACTGATTGTAGTCAAATTATTATATACTCAAAAGTGCATGTAAGTGTAAACGTACTGCCTGCAATGGAGGAATGGCTGATGAAGAAGATGGAATTTGCAGAGATGACTAAATGGACTTCTTTGATAGAAATACAGAAAAAGACAATATCTGTATTTGTTGCTAACTGGAAACCCTTTATAGATTTCTTGCATGAAGCAGAAAAAAAATGAACTTTTGATTTATAGAGTAGAATAACAAAGTTGGAAGGGATCTTGGAGGTTTTCTAGTCCAACCCCCTGCTTAGGCAGGAAACCCTACACCACTTCAGACAAATGGTTATCCAATCTCTTCTTAAAAACTTCCAGTGTTGGAGCATTCACAACCTCTGGAGGCAAGTTGTTCCACTGATTAATTGTTCTGTCAGGAAATTTCTTCTTAGTCATAGGTTGTTTCTCTCCTTCATTAGTTTCCATCCATTGCTTCTTGTCCTACCCTCAGATGCTTTGGAGAATAGCTTGATTCCCTCTTCTTGGTGGCAACCCATGAGATATTGGAAGACTGCTATCGTGTCACTCCTAGTCCTTCTTTTCATTAAACTAGGCATACCCAATTCCAGCAACCGTTCTTTATATGCTTTAGCCTCCAGTCCCCTAATCATCTTGCTCTTTTCTGTACTTCAGACAATAGAAAGCACAGCTTTTATTATAAGAATATAGTTAAGATTTTATAATCATACTTGTATTTGCTGCAAATGATTTCTGTTTCTGTTTTATCTTTTTGTACTTTAGTCTTTTTCTTTTTCCCTTTTCTTTCTTTACTTGTTATTAATTTCAGATAGTTTTTAATCTTCTTAAAACCTTTAATAAACTTTATACCAAAAAAGTAGTAATTTGCTAATTAAGAAAGAAGCATGTACTTATAAAGTGCACTAAGTTTTGTCCTCCATTTTTTTACCCATTACAGTAAACTCTTTTGGAAGCTCTTGTGTTGTAGACTATGACGTAGTAAGAAGTATTTCTGAACTATTTTACACTTTCATAAATATTTGCTCAAGAAGAGGTTAATGCCATCTTGCTTTTATACAGAGTATACATATGGCATGGAATACAAAAGGTTGTTTGTTTTAATGTATAAACCAGTGCCACCTGGGGTCTTTGTTAGAAAGCATGTTATATCAGATATCATATTTTTCATAACCTTTTGCTACCTCTGCAAAAATTTAGCCTTGATAAGAGAAAATTATGGAGGAATTTTACAGCATTTATACATTTTTGAATTACTCTATGTCCTAGACGAAGTTTAAGATCTGTTCATTATTCCAGGCTGCAGGTCTTAATGGATTTAAGTTCCAGGAAGACAATATCCTACTGAACGTTAAAAATCTTTCTAACAACAAGAACACAATAGGACCAATTACTCGGGCTTATTCAAATGATGGTTAGCCATTTGTAAGAAATGTCTTAGTTTGGTTAAACTAACTAGTACACTTTTAACTTTGTGATTCTGTTTTGTGATTCTACTAATGCTAATTTTTTGTTGTTGTCATTGATTATTCAGATCCTAGTGGATGCTCCTTGCTCAAATGATAGAAGTTGGTTATTCTCTTCTGATACCCAGCAGGCTACTCTGCGTTTAGCACAAAGGAAGCTATTATCTGCTGTACAGATACAATTGCTCAGGTAAAAATTGAAAAGAAAAAGGGACTGCTCATTCCCAGAATGAAGGACGTGCTAAATCATATTCTGAAACTCTACGTCTCCTTGACCTATGTATTATCCTCTCCATATGTAGTCACACTGAGCCAGTCATTGTTCCAAAAAGCATAGAGCTACACTGCTTTCTCCTGGTAATTACCATAGTGTATAGAGAGCACCATTCAAGTTTTCCTGCTGAGTTCTTTCGCATTTGTAACTAGGACATTCCCAAAAGGTGGAGGAAAGGAAAACATCAGGCATCCATATCTGAGTTTTAATGTACTTGAACAACAGCAACAGATCAATGCCTGGTAATCATTTTAAAAACACCTGAAGCAAAAAAAAAAATTGCAATTCTTAAATTGAAGTAAATAAGAANTGGTAATCATTTTAAAAAAACCGGAAGAAAAAAAAAAAAAATTGCAATTCTTAAATTGAAGTAAATAAGTAAAAGTTGTGAGTACCAAGTGTCCTTTAATCTATAAATTCAAGTGAAGAAAGCAATACAGGTAATCCTTGACCTATGATCTATGAACTTGTGATCCTTACAAGTTAGTCAATACTGAACCAATGTGGTTACGACAAGTCCTTGGAGTTCCAGTCGTCCCAGGACTCCCATGGTCATGTGATCACAGCCTGGATACTGGGCTACCTGCTCGCACTAATGACTGGTTGTCAAATGCCACATGATCACCATTGGCCACCTTCACAGTACCTACTCTGACCTTCCCCTTGCATACCCCCTCGCCTAGGTTCCCATTTGGCAGCAGCCACTTACCTGCCTGCATCCCTGAGACTTGCAACTTCCTGCTGATTTCCACACTGATTTTGGTTGTGGGAAGTCAGCGGGAAGTTGCCTTGCCTCACAATGGTGCAATTGTGGGATTTTGTGACAACTGGGATTTCAAGGATTATAGTCGCTAAGCAATACAGTTGCACTTTATGACTGCATTGTTTAACGAGAAATTCTAGGCCCAGTTCCTGTCATACGTTGAGTACCTGTAACAAGGATCTAGGCCAGTCTTTGTCCCTAACCTACTTCTTTTCCTATGTATTGTATTACAATTCTCAAAACTCCTAGTGAGCAATACTGTCAGGGAATTAAAAGTCCAGTACCATCCAGTGGACAATGTGGATTTAGACATTGGCATGAGATGGAAGCAACGCTGGCTCATGGATATTCTGTGATGGAACTTAAATAGTGACACCACAACCTTCCTTGTCTTAATCTCATCAGCCTTCAATATTGTCAACCACAATATTTTTTTCTGAATGGCCTGCAAGGATTAGAAATTCGAGGCACATTCCTACCTGTGCAAGTCAATTCAGTCAGTTTAACAAAAGGAAAGAGGTTGTCTCAGGACCCTGTTCTCTCTCTGGTTCTGCTTAAGATAAAGCTGCTGAGAGAGGTCATCTGCCAATTCAAGTTGAGATGTTATAAATATAAGCCCAGTTATATATTTCTACCTCAGGCCAAATTGGTGATTTAGTTTGGGTGTTTTACTTTACTTGGAGGGCTAGTTTATTGAGGGGATGCAATCCATAAGCAAATAAAAATGAATCATAACAAATTACATTCTCTAGCAGAGACGCATACACACACACACACACACACACAGAGAGAGAGAGAGAGAGAGAGAGATACATGGACAATGCATTTTACTGTTATCATAATTTTCTTTTTCCTCATAGTGTTATGTAACGGGCAGTCTCTTGGAGACATATTTTTAAATGTACAGTATGTATAAAGCTAATTATTATTTATAAACTTCATATATAAAGAGTCACTTGTTTGACTTAATCTCTATTCTCTTCCCCATCCTAATTGGAAAATGCTTTATCCCTATCTTAAGTATAAGATTCAAGATTTCACTTTCCATTTAAGCCAACCATAGTTCTTTTTAGCTATAGTCTGAATCCTGATTACAACTTAATTTATCAAATAAAGATTAATTTTTTTCTGTCTTTGGTTCAAATTATTAGCCATGTTATAAAGTCCAACAATATGTTAATTGTATATAAACTAATCCATTGTCTCTAAAGAACAGCCAGTTGAAACCAATGTGATAGTCATAGCATCCCTGAAGGTTGCCCAGCTGTTACATGACTGTTAGGTTTTTAAACACCTTACTGGGAAAAAGTCTAGCTACATGTCAGAATAGAATTCAAAAGAAGGACAATTCAAGAGGAATGAACACCTTGGGGCAGTGAAAATGATAGACCAGAGGTGTAATTTCTCAGGAGCCTTGGATGATGTTTCCTTAATCTCTCCAAAGGATCCACCAAATTATAAAGATTAATATTATTGAATTATTTGATGCCCATTAGTTAATTAAAATATATAATTATTAATTAAGATAGCCAGTTTGGTGTAGTGCTTAAGGTACCAGGCTCAAAACCAGGGAACTGCCTTCTAGTCCCACTTCAGGCACAAAGCCAACTGGGGGGGAGATGTCACTCTCTCTCAGGCCTAGGAAGAAGGTACTGCAATGGTAAGCCACTTCTGAAATTTTGCTAAACAAACAAACAAACAAATAAATGCAGGGACTTGTCTAGGCAGTTGCAAAGAATCAACTTGAAGGCACCAAATATAAAAGCCAGTGAATTAAAATTAAAGTTTCTTTTTTTCTAGATCCACTCCTTTCCTCTGATTACTTTTTGGAGTAGATTACTTCAGTAGCTATCCAAGGGGTCAATCCAGTCCTTGGCAAAACACAGAGACACATGCATAACATTTTGTACCCCTCCTTTGACTTGATTTCTTTTATTCGTTGGAACATTTTCAACCATAGGTTTTAACAAATTCACTTTTTTTGGATCTAGCACTATTGTCCTCTTCACACAATAAGCTTGATGGACATGAGAGAGGCAGTGAATCAGCTATGCAAAAAGTGAGAAAAAGGATACATTGACCTAGACTGATAGATGTTAAATTTAGCTTAAGCAGGCATAGAGTTGATTTAGATTAAAGTAGCTTATTCCATTCATTTATGTGAACTGATATTGAAAGGTTAACTAGTACTTACCTTTTCTGAGATAGATCCATAGAAACAAAGTCTTTCTAAAATCATTGTCTCTGTTGCCATTCTTTTTTCTACTCCATGGCAACACTTGTTGGGAGACAGAGCAGTGAGATGCACTTAGAAGTTAGTAAGGTGCTAGCAATAGCACTTAAACTTACATACTGCTTCATAGTGCTTTACAGCCCTCTCTAAGCAGTTTACAGAGTCAACATATTGCCCTCAACAATCTGGGTCCTCATTTTACCGATCTCGGAAGGATGGAAGGCTGAGTCAACCTGGAGCCAGTGAGGATCGAATTCCTGGCAGTGCGCTGAATTAGCTGAATTAATATGCAATACTACACTACCCACTGCGCCACCATGGCTCCTAGGTAAAAGTCTTCCTCCTCCCCCCCAAAAAAAACCTGACCTGGCCATACTGCACTGCCAACATTGCAGTTGAAAGACCGGGCCATCTTGTGTGTTATTGGTGTGTACAGAGGAGTCACCAGGCCAGGCAGAATCATTTATTTTATGCTAAGAGGGCCGGTGGGTATTGTTGAAGAGCTGCCTTTCTTTTCAGGCAGGTTTGCATAGAAATCCATCTTAATTTTACAAAGTAGGCCTATTCTTACTTAATTAGCACTGCAATTTTGCAAAACATTGTTTGGTCATTGCTAACCATCTCTGCATTCTGCAATATATAGTCTAAATCAGGGGTGTCAAACTCGTGGCGTCACGGCGGTGTCACGTGACGTATCGGGACTTTTTTCCCCTTCGCTAAACCGGGCGTGGGTGTGGCCAGTATGTGACACATCCAGCCCATGGGCCGTGAGTTTGACAGCCCTGGACTAAATAGTATCCATACCTTTTAAACCTGTTTTGAATATTCAAAATTTTGAAAGAAGAACACTCAGTTTACTATAGATTTCGCATCTCACATGGCATCTGCCAAAACTCTCTGTATAAATGGGGTATAGTATCCTCCCCTCAGTGTGATTGCGGGGTCCCAAGTCAAATTGTAGATCATATAGTGACCGGGCTGTAAGCTGAGGGCATATACCAGTCCAGTATCTGATTTTTTTAATTATAAACGATACTGTGCTTCAGTGATTAGATGGCCTAGACATTGGTATTTGAACATAGATCTTCTTAACATTTATATTTTATTGTGTTTTACTAATCTAAGTGAAATGTTAATATATATTGCTAGCAAGGAGATTAATAAGCAAAGGTGTTTCTCTTTTTTTTCTTCTTCAGTAATTATCTCCAGCTATTGCTCATACATACTCATTGTCAGCATAATTGAGAGAGAAATAAAATAGTTTATTTTCAAGGAAGTAGAGCTTTTTATGGAAATCTGTCCTAACAGCATCACAAAAAGGGTTGGGAGGTTTGTGTTTTCCTACTCCTTTGTCTTAGGAGGGAGTGACTTCCTACCAAAAAAGGAAGCCTGTGATTTATAACCAAAATATGAGTGTCTTATTGCAGTAATGCATCATGTCACCCATTTCCTTTGGAGAAATCAATCACATTTAAAAACACTGACCTCCTTCAGTTTTCTTTTTCCAGTATTTGACATATAGAATCCAATTTGTGGACTTCTGGCTGTAGGAAACATACATCATGCAGTGAAATTTTTGCAAATTTGTATAAATCATTCTAAATTATGTCTCTAAAATGGAACATTTTTGACAACAAGAATCTTGTTGGTAGAAAAAAATACTAGCAAACTGAAATTGCCCAATTCCCCTAAGCATATTAAATCAAATTGGAGCCTGTTTTCTTGAAGAAAAAGAAATTGGGGCTTGATAAAATAGTACCTAGCTAAGTGACAATACAGCAGTGGCTAATTTTCACTTTCTTCCTCTGGTGACTTACTGTACCTGTGTACTTCAAAGGCCAAAAAGCTTTCAAATGTCCACATGTCAGCCCTTGATTACAAAATCATTTTCCATTCTCCTGTATAATTTCATACAATTTTCCTCTAGGATGCAGTAGAAGAGTGCAACCAGGAAGCTTTGCTACACTACCATTATGCAAATGAAATTCACCAATAGCATATTTCAGAGTTTAATCTTGAAATGGGGGGGGGGAGGAAATACTAACATTAGCTTCCTAGCTTAAAATTACACACAAAATTTACTAGAGAGCTCCAAGTTAAGGATTTAGAGGGGATGAAAATTATCATAACCAGCCCCGCAATGTCATAAATCACACAATGGAAATGTTATGATATATTAAGATTAAAGAATACCATTTTTTTTCAGGATTTTGAGATGGGTTTTTTTTTGGACCCATGTTAAAATACAAGTAAAATATGTTTTTTTGCATTCTTTCTTTCAAACACATTCTATACCATTACCTGTCACATGTTGATGCACTCTTACTATTTACTCTCAATTATTCAACCAATTGTTTCCTGAGTACTTCCAGAAGACATAGAAACAAACAAGTAGATTCAGGTTAGAGATTGAATGTGTCTCTGGAATTCAATGTTTGCTGGACTCATACCACATTTCACTTATCAATATATTTCATTGTTACTGTATATAATATACTACAAAGCTCTCATACTTTTCTCTTTTGGGTAAAACTGAAGGTATAAACTGAAGGTATTAATGACATAAGAAAAGGAAAGCAAACAGCTAAAATTGACCAACGACATTTATATTGGCTCTCAGGATCTTTCAGTTATAATGGTGATCCCATTGCTATAAAAATCTATGAATCACCTGAAAACAAATAGCAATAGCAATAGCACTTAGACTTATATACCGCTTTACAGTGCTTTACAGCACTCTCTAAGCGGTTCACAGAGTCAGCATATTGCCCCCAACAATCTGGGTCCTCATTTTACCCACCTCGGAAGGATGGAAGGCTGAGTCAACCTTGAGCCGGTGAGATTTGAACCGCTGAACTGCTGAACAGTCAGCTGAAGTAGCCTGCAGTACTACACTCTAACCACTGCGCCACCTCGGCTCTTTGCAACTGGTTTCCCCTCAATCAACAAATTTAAAAAAAAAAAGATCCTTCTGAGGCAATAGAGACTTCCATTGGAAAAAAATGTGCATCCTTTCTGAAACTCTATGAATTTCACATTGTTCATCCAAATTTAAGAATAGCTTTCAGAAGTGCTAAGGGGGGGGGGGCTTTCTCTTTTCACAAACTGAGGCCAGGTTTTCTTCTTAGTGGGGCCATCAATGTGGAACTTCCCAGTGAAGTGCTAGAGCTGCCTTTTACCCAGGCTGTTACTCCAGCTTTAAAAACACACCTTTTTCAGTTGCCCTTTAATAATGTCTAATTGTGCTGTACAATTTCAGGTTGAATTTTTAAAAACTTAAATAGCTTTTAAATCAATTTTACTTGGACAGCCTTTATTTTAATTTGCTTGACTTTTGGCATTCAAGACCCAGAGATTTTGCTCTAGCTGTCTAATAACTAATATTCCTCTGCTAGTGATTGTGTAACAAAAAGTATATAATGCTGTGCAGAGGCAACATTATCCTTTAATAAGTTACCTTTGCACTTTAATCTGAATTCTATTGTACTGCCTTGAAGCCTGGCTTGGCCGGGCCCGTTTGGCTTGGCATTTGTCGATGGTTCTTTAGAATGCCAGGCAAAGCAGTTTAAAAAATGGCAAGGCCTTTTAAGAAATTACTCTTGGAATGTCTGGCAAATCTTCCAGCAGCTACATCTACATGTGGTTATGACTATAAATAGTAAAAAGTTTCAAAAGTCTTTGTATAAGACTCTCCATAATTGAAGAAACACTCAACGCTGAAGAGAAGTTACCATCAGTCTGAAGTTGAGGGAAAACTTATGCCTATGATATTAGAGAAAGAAATGCTGGAGACTTGATATAGGCAAAGCTTTCTGGGGCTTCATTTGCATTGTCTCAGTACTGTTCAGCCCCATGATAAATTGTATGTTGTGGATACAGATAGAGTTTCTTGCATCTTCCAATGAATTTGTAAGGAAGAGAGTAGCGGGCCATTGCAAGAAGAAATTGAAATCAAATTACTGTAATGTGAAGACGCCACGTTGATCAATAAAAGTAGGAAGAGGGAAACAGAATTCCTCTTTTATAAAGAAGGAATGTAGGGAATAATGTAAATGTTATTTCTGTGGTTTGAATGGTTTGGAGCAGATTTTTTTCCCTGCTGATCAGATCCACCTCTGCAGTCTCAGAAAATAGTTTCTGCTCATGAACACAAGATGGCAGCATTGAAATATGACACACTGTCCTCACTATCTGCCCTGATTTTTTTTTCTTTTTTAATATGGAGAATAGATAAATTAATGACAGAGTTAATCTTGGCCATTCTAGTAGAATGCAGAACATGTAATTACTCTCTCAAGGAGTGGGCTGAGAGAGTGAAGTTTGTAACATGAATTGCTATATCATTTCTCTTTTCTGATGTTTACCTGCATCCTTTTACACTTAAGTGTGAACAGGTGACCCAAAGATAAAACTGTCTAAATGCAATATGGCAACCAATCACAAAATTGTATTTGCTTTTTGGCATTTTGCAGTGAACAGTGGGGGAAAGCTGTGAATGTCTTGAGTTTTTCACAATTGCTAAACATTTGAAGTGATAATTATATATTTCTTTATCTTCAAAGTACAGCTTTTTACCAGTTAAAATTAATTAAAATTTACAACACTATTTTATTCTTTAATTTATTATTCAGAATTTTATTTAGAGACTCTTGGCTGCTCAAAAATAGGAAAACTAATGTAATCAAAAATAATAAAGAAATACAATACAAAATAGTAACTAAAACACAATACTTCAGATCAACCTTGAAATACCCTCCAGAAAAGTTATTTTTAACTGATTCTGGAGGGCAGATGACGTTAGAACCAGTCAATAGGAAGCTACTCCAGAGAACTGGCTCCATCACAGAAAAGCTCTTATATCTGGACTCCGATGTCCCAGAAATGAAACTAGCTGTTTTTCCTGGTAAATCCAAAGTGGTCAAAGTGGTTTCAAAGGAAAGATTCAATCCTGGAGGTAATTTGGTGCCAAGCTATAAAGTGCTTTATATATTAGAAACGAGCAAGTTTGGTGTGATTAAGGTATTCTGTCCTTCAGAATAATCCAGATGACAAACCAGTTCCATGAATATTAACTGCCTTTATTGCAAGATTAAAGTCTTGCAAGTCTGAAAATTCATCTCTCTCCCCTTGTCTTTACTTTCTAGGGAACTAAGAAGGGCCTCTTCTGACATGTTTTCCATACCTCTGTTCCTTCAGTGAGTTGAGATGTCTCTTATCTAACCATTGCCCTAGCTGCTGCTCTTCCTGTCTTTCAAGGATATTCCCACAGAATGGAATGGAATGGAATGGAATGGAATGGAATGGAATAGAATAGAATAGAATAGAATAGAATAGAATAGAATAGAATAGAATAGAATAGAATAGAATAGAATAGAAATAGAATTCTTTATTGGCCTAGTGTGATTGGACACACAAGGAATTTGTCTGGTGCATATGCTCTCAGTGTACATAAAAAGACAAGATACATTTGTCAAGAATCATGAGGTACAACACTTAATGATTGTCATAGGGTACAAATAAGCAATCAGGAAACAATAT
>QLTV01000598.1:3818623-3858772 GCA_003457575.1 Thermophis baileyi | reverse complement strand
GTAACAAGTGTTTTTTCTGCAGTTATAATTATCCTCTGTAGTCTGTGTCTGCCTTGTTGGGTTGCAGAACCAAACCAGACAGTTATAGAGGTGCAGATGACAGACTCAATAATTCCTCTGTAGAACTGTATCAGCAGCTCCTTGGGCAGTTTGAGCTTCCTGAGTTGGCACAGAAAGAACATTCTTTGTTGTGCTTTTTTGATGACATTTTTGATGTTAGGTGACCTTTTTAGGTCTTGAGATATGATAGAACCTAGAAATTTGAAGGTCTCTGCTGTTGATACTGTGTTGTCTAGTATTGTAGGAGGTGGTAGAATGGGAGGGTTTCTCTTAAAGTCTACCACCATTTCTACGGTTTTGAGTGTGTTCAGTTCCAGGTTGTTCTGGTCGCACCACGAGGCTAGTTGTTCAATCTCCCGTCTATGCGGTTTCATCGTTGTCTTGAATGAGACCAATCACTCTTGTATCATCTGCAAACTTCAGTAGTTTAACAGATGGATCGTTTGAGATGCAGTCATTGGTATATAGAGAGAAGAGAAGTGGTGAGAGCACACAGCCTTGGGGGGCCCCTGTGCTAATTGTACAGGTATCTGATGTGATTTTGCCTAGCTTCACCTGCTGCTTCCTGTCTGTTAGGAAGCTTGTGATCCACTTACAAGTGTGTTCAGGTACCGCTAGCTGATTTAGTTTGGTTAGAAGAATATCCGGTATGATGGTATTGAATGCTGAACTAAAGTCTACAAAGAGGACCCTTGCATAGGTCTTTGGAGATTCAAGATGTTGTAGGATGTAGTGCAGAGCCATATTAACAGCATCATCTGTTGATCTATTTGCTCGGTATGCAAATTGCAGGGGTTCTAACAGTGGATCCGTGATGGTTTTCAAGTGGGACATCACTAGCCTTTCAAAGGTTTTCATAACTACAGATGTTAGAGCAACTGGTCTGTAGTCGTTCAGTTCCTTGATGGAGGGCTTCTTCGGCACTGGGATGATAGTGGAGCATTTGAAGCAAGAAGGAACATAGCACATCTCTAGCGATTTATTGAAGATTCAGGTGAAGATGAGGGCCAATTGGTCAGCAGAGACTTTTAAGAAAGAAGGCGATGGAGGCCAATTAGTCAGCACAGACTTTTAAGCAATAAGGAGTTATCTTGTCTGGGCCTGGAGCTTTTCCTGACTTCTGTCTGTGAAATAGGTCTTGCACTTCCTTTTCTATGATCACCAGGGGTTATGAACCCAATGGGATGGGGTCAGTTGTAGGAGGTTTGGCTGTTGTTGGTGTGTCTGGGATGGAGGTTGTGGAGATAGCTGGCTGTAGTTTCCTTTCAATCCTGCAGTAGACCACGTTCAGGTCATCTGCCAGTTGCTGATTTCCTTCAGCTTGGGAAGGAGGTTTGCCGTAACCGGTGATGTTTTTAAGAGCATTACACATACAGACATTAAAAGTCTTCACGCACCAGGATGATACTTTGATAGCATCTCCAGTGTGACCTGGGGGTTGCAATATATTACCAGTTACCATTCAACCCACTGAATAATATGTCACACACTCACACACACACACACACACACACACACACACACACACACCCCAAATCTTGGTATCTCTGTCCTGTCCCCGGGCTTGAACCCTGACCAAGGTCTAAGATACCTACTCCATCCAGGGCACTCTAATTGATTCCAATCTATTGTTTGAACAAGGGGAAGTATGGAGGCCAAGCCATTGTTCAGTACCTCTGACTCCAAGGAGGGCCTCTTCAGAAGGTTATGAAACTGCCTTATTTTAATAGTGGTCCCTCCCATAACAAGGTATTTGTAATTTCCTGAATCCAGGGAGCAATCCCCCATCCTGCTCCTTTCCAGAAGGAACAGGCCAAGCATGCAGCCTGAACATAATCAACAACATCTTAGAGAACTCATTATCCATTTACTCAGAAGTAACACAAAAGGAACCCAGATAATATGGTAAGGTGATACCTCAGTCACCTCGTAAGACTGCTGTGTATTTGATAGCTGCTCTGAAATAAGAAATGTCCAGTTGATTTCTGTAGTTTAAATCCTATATTCTTAAATTTCTGCTACTTATAGATGGACCTCATATTGTACATTTAGTTTTCGATTAGTGTGGTGCGAGGCTCAGGCATTTTTTGTAAACCAGGATTAGTAGAATATCCAGGTCCTTATAGCTAGTTCAGTAAACCAATGACTTAGGTTGATGCATTTTCTTCCTTCTTTTCTCTTAGTCATTCTTTTCTCCAAAATTTATTGTCAGTTTAACATTTTGTCAAAGTTTGAAACAGAATGAGCTAGTTATCTCCTATGGGCAAAATGCAGTATATCCTTCCAACATTTTAGTAATGGATTCTATTGTATGTATTGGCTGAGCAATAATAATCACATGCCATTACTGAAATGTTAAGCTTAATCCACATAAGCATGCACGTTTTTCTGGCAGCTGAAGATTCCAAGTGTAAATATGTATGCTGATGAATCCAATTTAATAGAATGTATTTACTCTTTTTTGCTTTGTTTTGCTTTTATTATTTAACAGATCTGCAATTAAAGCCTTGCGTCCTGGAGGATATCTGGTTTATTCTACATGTACTCTTTCTAAGGCAGAGAATAATGATGTTATAAACCACATCCTTGATTCCTGCAGCAATGTTTTGCCAGTGGATTTGCACACCCTAGTCACTTCAGTATCCAAGGAATTCAGTTTTGCTGCCAATGTCCAACAGCATGAACTTTTGGTACTTCCTGAAAGAGGGAAAGCATGGGGACCAATGTATATATCTAAATTAAAGAAAGTATGATTCATGAAATGCTTGTGTAGTTCTTATGAATCATAATGACAGGGTTTGACAAGAGTAATGAACATCTTGTGATTCATACACCACTGACAAAATCAATTTTAATACATCTTTGTATTTTCTTTTTGAACTAAACTACTTAAAATATTTTTCACAAAAACGGGGCATGCAGAGGGTTTGGGAGGCCTGCAAAGTGCTCCCGGGGACTGGGGAGGGCAAAAACGCGATGCGTGGGGGGTTTGGGAGGTGAAAGACGGGCCCGTTTTTTGCAAAAAAATGGGGCATGCAGAGGGTTTGGGAGGCCTGTAGAGTGATCCTGGGGGCTGGGGGGGGGAGAGAAAAAATGAAAAATGGGCCATTTTTTTGTGAAAACGGGCATGTTTTTTTGCAAAAATGGGGCGTGTAGAGGGTTTGTGCAGAGTGTGTGGGAGGCCTGTAGAGTGATCCTGGGGGCTGGGGAGGGCAAAAACTTTTTTTGTTGTTTACCTCTTTAAAATCTTGGTGCGTCTTATACTCCGGTGCGTCTTATAGTTCGAAAAATACGTAAATGTAGTATATGTAGTAGTATACGTAAATGTAGTGACAAAGCAACTTCAAATCTAGGATGAGGAATAGCTATATTCAACACAGTATTGCAAGGGCATTTCTATATGATTACCACTGTAATTACTGAAGTAAGCAAACTGAACAAAGAGTTTATTCAAAATCATGTTAGTTTTTTTTTCCTGAATAACTGTGCTCTAAAGCAGACTTCTTTCAAAAATGGACTGTTGTGTAGGAAGTGTATAGCCAGTCTCTTTTTACACAGGACTATATTTTTCTCTATTCTCTGTTACACTGTGTATACCATATTGTGATACATTTGTTTGGAACTCTTAATTCTTAAAATGTATTCCCTTTCAAATAGAGATCTGTTTGGATATATAAAAGTACGGAAACTAAGTCATTCATGAACTTGCATATCCTCTTAGTGAGTGCTAAGGAAGTTGCAGAAATAGTAGCTAGGGAATTCGTTCTTTTGAGAATGATAGGGTAACCTTTGTACGCTTATACTAACTGCTTGTTTATTAATTTGTTTTGTTCTCATTCTGCTGAAATAACACAAAAATGTCCACAGTCAAAGTGTTCACAGCCAACATCTAATGAAATAAAATTCAAGGAGACTTACCGTATTTTTCGCACTATAAGACGTACTTATTTCCCCCAAAAAAGTGGGTGGAAATGTCTGTGCGCCTTATAGGGCGAATATTGCGGCGGGGAGAGGGGGATTGGTGCGGTGGCAGCGTTCGCCGCCTGTCACCACTGCCACCTGTTACCACTGCTGCCATTCGCTGTCGCCGTGGAACCCTGGAGCTGTCAGGGTTCCGACCGATGCCCTAATTAAATCATGAGCCTCGAGCCAAGCTTCAAAAGAAATCCAGTTATTTATTAGGAGCTTCATGTCGGCACGTTCCAAGTGAAGCCAACTCTGACCCCACGTAATTTACGTTCCAGCTCTGACCCTGTTTCCCCCTCCCCCCAAGGTGTGTCATCAGTTACATTCTCCAACAAAGCAATTTCGCGGGTTGTAGAGATCACTCCCCTCCGGCCACTGTGGGTAACCATGGAGATGGCCTTGACAGAGATATGGCTAGAATGTGCTTTTGTGTTGATTTATGTGCTGCCTCGCTGCAGCTGCAGAGTTCGTTTTCCCATCCCCCTTGCCTATGGCAACTCGAGAGCAGGCCAGGGATGCTTTGCGAGTTGACAGGAGCCTTCGCTGCCGAGAAGCTGATTGGCGGTTGGATCGGCCTCCCGGAATACCACGGATCAGCTGTTCCAGGCGGCGGGGTTTGCCGCCGCTGCCTATCACTGCCAATCGCCGCCAATAGGCGGTGACGATCTCAGCCGCCTAGAACAGCTGATTGGCAGTATTCCGGGAGGCCGATCCAACCGCCAATCAGCTGCTCGGCAGCAAAGGCTCCAGCGTTTCCCGGCAGCGGCAGCAGCTCAGCTCAGTTGACGCAACGGAGTGGAGTCCTGACTAGCCACATGCTGGGGCTGCAATAACGTGCTGAAGCTGTTTGCTGTTTGCTGCAAGGACGCTAGCCAGATGAATACCTGATGGATGTTGGGAGGCAGAGGCAGATTTTTTTTTCTTGTTTTCCTCCCCAAAAGCTAGGTGCGTCTTATGTTCCGGAGCATCTTATAGTGCAAAAAATATGGTATATTAACAGCAATAAGACATAACATCATAACAAAGTCAAGTAACATTATTTAAACAATTGAATCAATTGTTATCAATTAGATCATTCAAAGGACAAAGAATTGAAGATGGTGATAGCAGACTTTGAATAAACTCTCTCAAGAAAAGATCCAGCATCATCAGTAGCTTCCAGGATGTTAGGAGGAATGCATCAAACCTTAATTCTAAGAGAAAAGTATTCCAAAATATTCCAAAGCTGGAGTAACAAAAGAGAAGCAGCACCTTCTGGCCATTATTCTCTTTATAAAAATGGCATAGCACCAAAAGCACCCTAGGAAAATGTACTGAATGGACTGATTCAGGTAGAAAATTGTCCTGTAGATAATTAGGCATCCAACGATAAAGAATTTTATAGGTCAACACCAACTCTTGTTTATGCATTGAGCACAAAGGAATAGCTTCAGTAATATTTTTATCCAAGCAATATATTCTATAAATGGAAGCAAATAAATGTTTGTGTAGTTGAATTCTTTCCGGCATATAACCTAAAATATTGATAGTGTATGGAAGCATAATTCTTATGTAGAATTATTTTGTTTTGAATCAGTATCACATCTTCCTTTAAAATGAAGTCAAGTATCTTTTCTTTTTCTATATTATTAACCCTCTCTAACATTTTAACTTTCTGTCCTGAATCCAATGTCGGGCTCTAAAATATGCCATATCTCCAACTACATTTCTGTAAGCAAAGAGGGATCATTGTTTGATTCTCTATTATAATGTACTGTCCTTTTTAGGTTAATCTGGAGTTGAGAAAGTTTTTACCGAATCCTACCTTCTATTTATCTCTTTCAGTCCTTGTAAAAAAAAATTAAACATATAATTTAGACTTCGATAGTAATTTACATAATAGATGACTGTATGAAATACCCATTGACTCATATTGAACCAAACCGGTACTGGATGCTTATGTCATAGTAGAATAGAGGGCTGTAATTTGAAATCCAGCTCTTCCAAATCTTTGGTGCTGATCCTAAACCCATTAAAAGTTAGAGGATTATAATTTTCATTTTGATTTATTTTGTACCTCAGAACAGTGACTACTGATTTTCAAGAAAAGCTCTGAGGACCATTAAAAACTTGTGGGGCTGAATGTACTGAATGAAAATTGCCCATCTCTAATGCAAAAGAGTGTGTTCTCTTGTTTCCAGCTGAGAATCCTTTCAGCTGAGTGCCATTGCACATTTTAATAATTCTCTCAGCCTTTGAAATACTGAAAATTATCAGCAAGCGTCTCTTATCTGTCTGTCTCTCTCCATGTCTGTCTGTCTGTCTATCTATCTAGCTATCTAGCTATCTAGCTATCATCTATCTAATCTTACTGCATATATGTATCTTCTATAATATGGAATAAAGAAAAACAAGGTATAAACATCTTGCAACTTCTGAGGCAGTTAAAAGACATATTTCCCCAACCTTGATTAGCTTTCTGAATACCTTGAAGGTGCAATATAGTCTCAGGCACCAACAGATGTTTAGACATGGGACAAAAGGCTGCTGTTTATATTATGGTAGGAAGTGTATTTCCTCAGAATAGGCCTACATAGAAATAAATCCTGTTCTCTAGTACTTCTTTCCAAAGAACTTTGGCTAAAATTGCAGGATTACTTCAGTAATAAAACTTTTCTTTAAAAAATAGATTGTATTACTTCAAGTTATTTTCAGCTACCAATGTTTGATCCATGTCTTGAAATACATATATTCCTGGTTGTTTGCTACACTTTCAGATAGTAAATGCTGATGGAACATTTTTCTGCAATGTTGCCCAACTGAATTTTTAACTTGAGGTCATTCCAAATACTGTATTACATGCAGTATTGGGGGGATTACTGGTGTTATCTGCTTTCAGATTGTCATCTGAATGTATTAATAAGCATCTTCCTTTATATGATTTTTCTTCAGGTTTCAAGGACAGTTGTCTAAATTTTATCACTCAGAGAATCAATTTAAACACATAGGAAAGCTGCCTTCTGTTATGTTGGGCTGACTGGCAACAGCTCTCTGGGGCTTCTTATCCAGAACTAAAGATGACAAAAATTGAAGCTGAGATCTTTTGATGCAAAGTGTGCTCTCTATAACTGAACTACAGTCATTTTCACTAAAGTAAGTGTAAAAGAAAGCTGTCAGATGGTTTTTATATCTTTTAAGAAATGACAATGTGACAGCCAAGCTGGGCGCATTTGCATGTTGTAGGTGCTATTACAAAATGGTTGCTATGGTTGGCATGGCATGACACAAAATTTTACCAGAGAGCAAGCACACTATCTTCTTGCTGTCCAGATATCCTTGGCAGGCAGTCACACTTTTAAACAAAGCCTTGGGTTGTACTCCTCTGCTTTCCTAACTTCAGTCAGGGCTACCTATGGAGTCTGCATTCTTGGAATAAATCTAATGTTATAGTCTAGGTGTTGGAATATGTATATTCCCACTTGTTTATTTTAAAAGTACAGTGAAATGTGACAGAAAGCTTGGGAACATTAAAGTTTTTGTCTGCATATTTATTGATTCCCATAGGCAGCAGGCCTACAGTCCCTAATTCACCATATAACAAATTATCCATTTTCTTTAAATTAGTATATTAGTACAATCTGGCTAAAAAAAGAAGAAGAAAGAAAGGAAAAAGAAATCAGAAATTTCCTCGGCTGTAAGGCTAGACTGGGAAACCATAAAAAATGATGACAATAAAAAACATTTATCTTAGCATTGTTCAGAAAATATATACACACACATAAAGTCCAAGCGAGATTTCATATGTTTCATCATCATTATCATCATCATTTTAGCCATTGTCTATCCATTGCAGGATGAAGAATTCTTCCGCATGTTTCCAACCAATACAGACCTCAGCTTTCTTTTGCCAATTGGACTCGCAATACTTGCTGATGTCATTGATCTATCTTGTTTTCATCTTTTGATTGTATACTAAAAGGGTTAAAAAAAAAGATAGGGTCAAGAATGAATATGTTAGCATAATAAACATGGATTTAATGCAAAAATAAGTGACCAATATGAAAGAAATATGTTGAGTCAGTGTGGTCATATAAATAGAATATATTTATTAATTTATAGAACTAAATGGTTGCTTATCTTATACACAATCATCATAGGCAGCTCACAACAGCTAATAAAACAAGATAAAACAGTTATGTCACACTACACAAAGGAATGTCACATTTCCTACCCAAGGGTGGGTTCTGACTTACCTCACTGCCGGTTCACTTCCTCACGCGCCACGTGGGTGCGGGCACCGCGCAAGCGCAGTGCTAAAAACCAAGCTTCTGCACATGCACAGAAGCAAAAAACAGCTCTGCGCATGTGCAGAAGCAAAAAACAAGATGGCAGCTCCTATGGCACCGCCAAGAGAGCCAGTTCGGGGGCGTGTCCATCCGGCCATCGCTGCCGGTTCGGCGAGTGAGGGAAAATTCCCGCTACCGGTTCTATAGAGCTGGTCCGAACCGGCAGGAACCCACCTCTGTTCCTACCAGTGGTATAACATCCATCAAATCCACATTTGCTGGGCTAACTCCCATCCTAATCCAAGGGGGAAGAGCCAAGTCTTCAATAAAAAACTGAACTGCAGAACAATTCTATGAAGGAAGAAAAAATTGAATCAGAGGGAGAGGATTGGTAGAGCTAATGAAATCAAAATGAGAAATTAAAATAAATAAAATAAACAGCACTGTGTGATGTGCTGGGCTGATGTGAAAGCAAGGATAGAAAGATAGTGAATGGAGGAGTTGTGGTGCAGTAATTAGAATGCAGTATTATAGTCTAACTCTACCAACAACCAGGAGTTCGATCCTGACTCAGCCTTCCATCCTTCCGAGGTCAGTAAAATGAGGAAACCTGATTGTTGGGGATAATATGCTGACATTGTAAACTGCTCAGAGTGTGCTATAAAGCACTATGGGTGGTATATAAGTCTACGTCCTATTGCTATTTCTATGCTATTGGTTTATACCAGTTTTAGCTATGTTTTCTTTGTCTCATATCTTATCTTCAATCTCCTTGACTTTCCATTTATTGTTTATCCCTCCATAACAATATTTATTGTAAAAACTAAAAGTGTGATGGGTATATATGCATGGCTTTAAATATTATTATGGATGCTTCTAATACATTTGTCATCTGGGAGGATTAGATGCTATGACTGGCTTTTGGGAATCATACATTAAAAATAGAGGGGGGAAAATCTGGTCATGTTGTGGCTTATTGCAACTCATCAATGCATTCCTGACAGCTAGCCTAATAGTCAGCCTAATATCCCATATCTTGCTTGCAGCAGGGCTACTCAAGTTTCTGACAGCACCCTACTGTTAAATATAAATGCAAGTAAATGTGAAATTTATTTACTTGTTCAGTAATCAGGTTATCAAACTGAGATGGCAAGCATGGGAATGACACACTCATTTCTCTCACCTTTCAAAGTACTGGGTGCCTCCCATACTTAATACTGACTGGAGATAATTTTGCATAAGCTCTTTCATTACAGTCGAGAGACATCTGTCAAAAACAGCCTTCTCAGCCTGCCTGTTGAGTCCTTGGGGGGAGGGGGAGGATAATACAGTGGGCACTGCATCATACACACCTACACTCATACATTACAGAGCCTCATGCAGTGTTCCAGAAACCCCATAGCTCAGAGGGTCCTATTTAGAATGCAATGTAGGCAGAAACTAAAATAAAACAACTCACTACTTCAACAAAAATGTCATAACCTTTTCTCACGGATGAGCTATTCTATGAAACTATTTTCAGGGCAAGGGCCCAGTGTTAAATCCAATGAGAAATACAAACACACAAACTCTGCATCACAGCCTTCTTATTAGTATGCAACAAAGAGGAAAAAATAATTATAGATTTATTCAGAACATATGATTAGGTATTTGATATTAATATTTGATAATTTGATCTTAAATACTGAACGCTGGTTCAGTATTCCACAAACAACAGTGGGATAGTATTCAAGACCACCAACATTTCTAAGTTGAAAATTCATAATTGGAAGAAAGATCTAAAAAATAAACCAGCATTATTGCTGCCACCAGGAAGAGAAACAGTGGAGCTGGCTATATGGTGGCTTCCATGCTGAATATGGTCATAGAAGCAGCAGTTTAATTTTAAACTTAGTTGAATTATCCTATTCAAGGGGCAGTTACAGATGAATAGCTGGTAAGCAGAAATTATACCAATCTCTCCTATCTAAATCTTCCTAATTGTTGTACAAACCCCATAATTATTAAGAGTTTGCATAATGGTGGGAATGATGGTGTATCATCTGGGAGCCATTGCTTGGAAAGGACTGATTTAATGTGATGGAAGATAGCTAGAGATGCAGTCTTCCTATTAAATATTTGCTTAATTTGATTTCATCCTAATTTACTATCCCAACAGACATTAATTACAAACAATTCTATCCAATCAATTAAGATACTTTCACAAATTAGGAGGATGAAAACTAATTTAAGAAAGGTATTGCCGATAATATACTGAATATGTACAGTATGATGAAAGTTCACAGCAGGAGGACACAACTTGGTCTGGATCAAGGATTTGGCTTTTAGAGTATCAGTATCAGTTGGCACAAGGAAACAGCTAAAATGCTTTTATTTTTACATCAGATTATTAGATAGATTTAATAAGATGGTCACAATTAATGTTTTCACCTTCTGTTATATCAAAAAAATATAATGCAGTTCTGGGCATAGCAACTATCCCCACCCCCCAAAAAAATACCCAAAGGGAGAGGGGGGAAAAGGGGGGGAAATACAATCTATCCTCGTGATGAAGTCAGGCTATTTTAGCCATGTACTTGTCCATTCATAATGAATGAAAATAAAACATTTCTATTGATTAAATAGAACATATATAAAATATGGCAAAAGAAAGCTCAGGACTGTATTGTTGGAAACATGTGGAAGAAGCCTTCATCCTGCAGTGGATAGACAATGGCTAAGATGATGATGATGAATGATGATGTTGTTGATGATGAAGATGATAATGATGATGGTGATGATGATATAAAATATAAGCATGCAAATTAAAAAAAAAAAAAAAACCCTGACACATGACCTACTTCATTTATCCGTTCCACTTCTTTAGTATTACACTTCAGGTAATAGTTCCCAGCACACTTCATTTCAAGGAAAAGAACCAATCAGAGAAAAGTATCTATGAAACAAACTGTAACTAGATAAACAGGAGCAGAATTCAATTAGTTCCCAAAAAGTTTCTTTCCATATAAAGAACCACAGCTGTATATGTATATGTGCCAGACCATTACATTTAATTTGCTTTAAGCAAACTACTTCATTTAATTTGATTTAGTGTCAAGATGAGGCTATATTTTCTACAGACTGGAGAATTCAGGGGAAGTATTTTATGTGATGCTTTACATTTTGCTTTGCTTTTTTCTCCCATACTGAAATTAAAAGGCAGGCACTATGTCGAATGCCTCAAAACATTTCTTTTGGTGCTTGCTGCTGGTATATTTAAAAGGTTACTATTGTAAGGTGACTGTCAAACACAGAAGCTAAAAGAACAGTGCTAAAGAACAGGTTATGAAATAGTAGAATAAACAGTGCTGATATCCAGGGTGCTTTCTACTCACCATGTTTTCAATCACACAACTAATATGAGCTTTTTTATGTTGGGAAATATGGGAAACAAAGGCTGAAAGCAAAAATTTCTAAGAAGCCTCTTATGACCCCAGGGCAGATTTTTTTCCTTAAGTCAAAATTCAAATGACTGTTCATAACAGCCTTGCTTCAAAAAAAAA
The DNA here is from genome assembly GCA_003457575.1 of Thermophis baileyi. NCBI lineage: Eukaryota > Metazoa > Chordata > Lepidosauria > Squamata > Dipsadidae > Thermophis > Thermophis baileyi. The sequence goes on along the minus strand of QLTV01000598.1, from coordinate 3,846,939 downwards.
AAAAAGTTTTCTTTTCATGTCACACAGATTGAATTATTAAGCATAATTTTAAAATAAAATACCAATCTCATTGAAAAAGGCTGATTGCTTTACCAATCCACATTTTTAAGCAATGGTATTTCGCTAACAGCATTTCATTCTAATTTTCAAGTGTACATCGAAACATTTTGATTGATTGGTTTTTTCAATTATGAAGATACTTCAATATTTCCTTTCTCAATTATTGTTTGTTTAGATGTCAGTTGTTCTATGCTAAGGAGTGCATTTACAGGACAAACATGAGCATCGCCTTTTTCGCTCTGACTTCTAAAAATGGCAAGTGTTATATAAGATCTTGAACCTCTTTGTAAAATCTCATTTTTTTTTCCCTCTGTACATGCACAATTTAAGTAAAATCGATTTTAAAAACTTTTTCTACATTAGCCTTTTGAAGGAGAAGTGAACCTTAGCTTCCCCGGTGACATTTACCATTTCTAGACAATATTAATTTTAAATTTAAAAGTATCAGAGGAAACTATAGTGGTAGATGAATAATATAGTTTCATCAGCACAGTGTTCAGATATGATGGGTTTCAGGTCCCATACTGGTTGGAAATTCTGTGACCTGGATGAACATATATACAAGGCACAAATTTGGGGATACCATCAATATAGGATGCATTATTGAGATGTATATACATGTAAGTGTATATATACAGTTCCTGTGTTATGATATTATCACAACAAAACTAACATTTTCCTCCCTGCCATAGTCAAAAAAGGAATTAAAAGCAAAGGCCAGAATTTCATATTTTTATCAAGAAAAAGAATCAGAGTTAAAAATCAAGGCGATTAGGGTGGGGGAAAGACTAGGTCATTTGTGAGGGGAAATTAGGTTGCTTCTAATTAAAGATTCTAGTGAAATTCACAGCATTTGGGGATTCACTCCCCCCATCTTCATCAGAATCCTGCTGAGGGCCAGTTTGTACAGCATTCCATCTGCACACACAGAAAGAATCTGTGGCGGAATGAGCAGAGGTTATAGTCAAATGTGCTTCTAAACTGTGGAGAAAAACCAATTGATGCCTCACACAGTGAACTGGAACCCTAGACAGAAAAGAAAAAGGAGCTGTTCTCTGGGAAATGAGCTTTCTACTATTTCAATCAGACAATCTGCATATTGGGATGAATGTAAACTGATAATGTGGACAGTACACAGTAGAAAAAGAGATCAAAGAATTATAAGCAATTTATGTTTTTTTTTATCCCAATAAATGTTCTTTTTTTTTTACTGAAACTCTCAAACCTTTTCAAATGTGGCATATATGTTATTAGAAATATGAACTAGCCTGCAGCTTTGGAGATTCCATAAAGTATAATTTTCATCTGTTGCCTGAAGTCCTATAGTCTTGCGGCGTAGCGTGGTAAACCTTTACCTACTGGAAACCTTTGATTTTAATAGATCTGCTGGATGGCTTGCCTGAAGCTACAGAATTGTTGCAAACCTAGTGCCAAAGAATGATAAAACATTATCACTTTTCTGGCCCAGGAGATCTTTCTATTCCCTGTTGTTTTCACTGAAGATTTATTGAATTGTGCCCCTCATATTTCCATTATCAAGGTTGGCAGGTATAGTACTGTACTTGAAAAGTGTTTTTAAAAATTACCTAGAGACTATTTTATGTGATGAAAATAAACCAACCTCTTGATAGGTTTTGCTGCAGAATAAATTACATTAAAATATTGGTAGTAGTAGGCAAAAATAAATCAAAACCTTAGTGATGTGAAAGCTGTCAGACTTCCTGGTTTAAACCTGGCAGATTCTAACCAAATATTTGGTTCTTGGTATAGCTAAATAATAACCATTATTGTACCCAAGGATAGAATCTCTTTGAGCAGTTGATTTCCCTCTCCCTACATGGAGATGCTTTTTATCCCCAAAGTGATTTAATTGCAGCATTTATTTTCCCCACTTTTCCGTAATTTAATGGTACTAATGGTAGTCTTGTGCTTCTCAACCTTAAAAAAAGGCAACTGTTGGTTGTTAACATAACAGATATTTTTGCCCTGAGAACTCTCGCTTCCAATGTAACTCTACAAAAAGTAGTGCCTTAATTACTTTATCAAAGATTCTCTGTTTTTCCATATTCATGAGAAGACCCAAATATTTAAAGAGATCTATGCAAAAGAATCAATTAATGGATGAAATAAGTGGTAAGAGATAACAATGAGGATCTGTTCTATTTATCCTCCAAAGCTCTGGGGAAAAATGCATAGTTCTCATATTTTAGAGATGATGGGTTGAGAGATAATGATGGTACCATCTTCAAAATTTAGTTCCTGGAATGCAGTTTTTATTGTGTCTACCTTTCAAGACACTACGTACAGTACTGTATTATGGATTAGATTGGAACATCATTATGGGTATGATTCTAAGTTCTATTAAATTTGGATCCAAGCCTGTTTTAATGCCATTCAAGTTATTAAACCTTAAGTTTATTTTTATTCTATTTTATTGGACAACTTCAGATAAAAAAAACCATGGACCAAAGCAAACTTTGCTATTTTTAATACAACTCATTTGAAGTTGAATATTGTTCTGAGAAGCTCATTAGTCATTAGGATTGTTGCTAATATAGGTAACATTAAAAACAACAAAAATGTAAGTTTGGAGGGATTCCATGAGAGCTTTGGATTTGCTTGTTTGTCATAACAACTACCTTAAGAAACTGTTATTTCCTGCAAAACCAGGAAAGAGATCAAGCCAGCTGATGTCTAAGAACACAGTCAGCTCTGTAGAGGAATAATCAATTTCAGTCATGAGCCTTAAATAGCAAGTCAATAGCAAATTGAAGAGGAAAGGGCATGATCAATATATAAATTATGGCTGAAGAGTCCGAATGAGAAAAATAAGGTTCAGAGCTATTACAACTATTGTTTTCGGTTCCTCCTGGAATCAGCTGATGCTCAATAGCTTTTGCCTTAAAACAGCTCCTGAGAAGAATAAAAAACCTCTGCCTTCTACTCTAGGTCTCTGGTGCCATTCAGCTCACTGCTTCTCCATTCAATGACAATGAGACTCCTGAAGACTCAGAGGATGAAATGTGACTTTAGAACTAGGGCTTTGAACAACAGAATCCACAGAGTTTGGAGGAATGGGATCCAATACAGTTCTCATCTGAGGGTCTTTGGGTAAGGAAACCCATGGGCTCAGGTTCCTTGCTTTGCACTATACAGTACCTGTTAATGCTTCTCCACCTCCTCCAGAATAGTTCTGGAAAGAATCATCCAAATGAGCAGAGCATATTCAATAAAACATAGAACATAGCTAGGAAAGAAAAATGGAACATACTGAAATAGTGTGAGAAAGAGAGAGAAAATTAGATAATAATGAACATGGCATATACAGGCTACAGAAATGGAATCCAAATTAAAAACAACAACTTTTTGCAATGAGTAGATAAACTTTTTCTCTCACTGCACATGGATTTATTATAGAAACATGTTCCATAATACTTGGGAACATGCCACATGTTGAATAAGTTGTGATGTAAAGGCAAATCATTCTATTAATGTGTTGTGTTAAATGTAGATAGGACTCGGTCTTGGATCAAAATTGCAAAGTTACAGCCAATGAAGAATCCCAAATGACCACATAAAGCAATAGATGATGGAGACACTGGCAAACAGACACAAAATCATAACAATGATATGCTGGTTCCCATCCCATTGGATGGTGCTTATTACAATATTATTTCTTCATAAATAAGAATCTATCTCTCTCCCTCTCCCCTGTTTCTGTGTGTGTGTGTGTGTGTGAGTGAGAGAGAAAGAGAGAGAGAGAGAGAGAGAGAGAGAGAGAGAGAGAGAGAGAGAGAGAGAGAGAGAGAGAGATTCATGTTTATTGTAACAAAGCAACAAAAGTTTATGGATTTCTAACAAAGACATAGGACCATATAAAAGCTCCCTCTCCTCCTCCATATAACTAATTCATCTAAAGTTTAAAATAAGTGGTGGTATTCGACCGGTTCGGACTGGTTCGGGCAAATCGGTAGCGGCAATTTGAATTGGTTCGCCAAACTGGTAAATACCATCTCTGGCTGACCCTGCCCATGCCTGCCCGGTCGCCCGGTTGCCAGTCGCCCCTTCGGGCCGCTCGCTGCTCACCCTGCCCACCCACCCCCACCCTATATATGTTGCCTTCACCACACGGCCCAGCTAATCGCCTCGCCAGTCGCCTCGCCAATGCCCGCTCAGCTCAGCTCACCAAAGGTAAACAATGCATGCTGCCCGCTCACCCTTCTCCTTGGGTTGGGGGCCGGGGCCCCAACGATGCACCATTCACCGAGGCCCTGGAGCCGCTGCCCGCCTTGGCCAGGTCAGGGAATGCAGCATTCCCAGACTCCGTCCATGCCCCGGAGCCACTGCCCGCTCGCTGCCTGCCTCGGCTGGGTCGTGGAATGCGCCATTCCCTGGCTCTGGCCTTGCCCCGGAGCTGCCGCCCACTTACTGCCTACTCTCCCTTCGCCAGTCACATGCGTCACCCTGTTTCCGCTCCTTCAGAGGCCCCAGCCCTATCCCCGCTTCCTCCGCCACGACCGCCTCTTTCTTCAGGCTTACCTTCCTCCTGTGGCAGCTGGTCCAGACTCCGGAAGGCAAGCTCTCTTTTTCGTTGCAACTGCGAGAAGCCTGCCAGCCGCTGCCTCTTTGCCAGCCACTTCCTGGCAGCGGCGGCTGGCTGGAGGCCGCCAAAAACTACCGGAGGTCTCGAATGGGCCAAAAAAGCCACTGACATCGCTGCCCTGTTCTTCTTCCACGCAGGCACACCCCATTGTCTGCTGCACCGCTCTGCTCGGACTTGCCCTGGCACAAGGGGGATGAGATGCGGACTGGCAGGGAGCCCAGCGGTGATGGCTCAGCCCTGGCTTGCCTTCCCCTCTGCCACCAGCTGCCACGGGAGGAAGGTAAGCCCGAAGAAAGAGGCGGTCATGGCGGAGGAAGCGGGGCTAGTGCTGGGGCCTCTGAAGGAGCGGAAATGGGACTGGTGAAGGGAGAGCGTGCGGCATGCAGGAGGATGCCTTTGACAGATTAGGCCAGGCCTGGGCAGAAAATAGGTAGAAAAAATAGCTGTAAATTCCATGGGAGGAAGGGAAGCCCAAAGAAAGAGGCGGTCGTGGGGGAGGAAGCGGGGCTAGGGCTGGAGCCTCTGAAGGAGCAGAAATGGGACGGGCAAAGGGAGACCGGGCGGCATGCAGGAGGAGGCCTTTGACAGATTAGGCCAGGCCTGGGCAGAAAATAGGTAGATAGGTAGAAATTCAATTTTTTTTCCTACCGGGTTCGGTGGGCGTGGCTTGAGGGGAGTCATGTGACTGAGTGGGCATGGCTATGAGTGATGTCGAGTTGGCCATGCCCACTCAGTCACATGACACCCCCTCCACCAAGCCACGCCCACAGAACCGGTGGGGGAAAAATTGAATCCCATCACTGTTTAAAATGATTTACACATGTATTGCAAAGTATAGACAACCCTGATCAAATTGAATGTTTGAATAAATGTGTAGATGACCAGAAGCTGAATCAACTTCTACATGATGCAAACGTTAAAACAAATAAAATCTTAAAGCATCCTGCAGACCCATCAACTGTCACCTGAAGTTTTGGATGCAAGAAACTATATTTTAACTTGGCATATCTATGAATAAAGCAGGCTTATCACTTCGTATCTTTACAGATTCTTTCTGGAACACTGTCTACTTTCAAAATAAATATGAATTATGTACATGAAATTAGAATGGCAAAATCTTGTCCTAAAGAAGATCTAATCCCATAGATTTTTGATCCTGAAGATATAATGTACACATCTGTCAGTTAGAAAATTTTGCTAATTCGTTCACAAGAATCTGTTAAATTAATGTAGACTAGTACCGGTATCAATATTAACTTTTAATATTAGATGCATAAAATGTACCTTGTGTGCTTTTAAAAGTTTTTTTTTTTAAAAATGTACTATAAGATTTGGATATGTCAGCAAGAAGTTTGTATTTTATTTGAGCAATTCAGATCTCATTACATTAAGCAAATACTGTACCAGAAGAAAGTGGATCATGTAAATACTCTAATATACTTCTACTTTAATATTCATAAATTTTCCGGACAACCCTGGGTTGAAAATATGCCATAGCTATTTTCTTATAAATGACTTTAATATCTACTAGTGTGTGAATGTGTTCATTACTATTTAAGATGATTTGATTTATTTTATTAGATATAATTTTATCTTATAATGTTCTTTTAATTTTCACCTGCATTTCGCCTATATATTTTAATTATTTTTTGCATCCTGTCTAAATTCTACTTCTCTATTAATCCTCACTTCATAATACCAGTTGGAACTGATACCTCAACTTCATAAATTTATCTGCAGACCAAGTTTTGTAGCATAATGTAGCCTTTGAAAATCAGTTCATAAATTATGACTGTGTCCATCCATTTCTGGAAATGAGCATGTTATACTAATTGTTTTATTTCAAATACAGCAGATTTTATATAACTTCTGAGAAAATAGGATTTGCTGGTAAAATAATTTGGAGCACAAAAAGAAAAGTATATATAGTATGTGATATTTATTGTAGCAATATTATTGCTACTACTTTAGTCACTGAAACTTTCTTGTTTTTTTAAATCTAATATAAAACATGATGCTTTAAAGTTCTAAAAAACTTCGTTTTTGCTTTATGCTTTAAAGTTCTAAAAACTTTATTTAATACATGTCTCATGATGAGAAAAATGTGTGTGTGTATATGTATATGTATACATATATATATTCTTTTTTATGGTACTAAAATATTCACTATACAATGCTACTAGTATATTTCAATCTAATTTTCATAAATATGTATTCTGGGATTTGGCAAGGTTTTTAAATAGTTTATTCTTTTGATGTATCTTTTTCACCAACTGCATATAGATCTGTATTACTTTTGTCATAACTTCTTGTATCTATAAAATTTTACTGAACTCTCCTCTCCTCTCCTCTCCTCTCCTCTCCTCTCCTCTCCTCTCCCCTTCCCTCCACTCTCTTCTCCTCTTATCTCTCCCCCCCCCTTCTCTTNTCCTCTCCTCTCCTCTCCTCTCCTCTCCTCTCCTCTCCTCTCCTCTCCTCTCCTCTCCTCTCCTCTCCTCTCCTCTCCTCTCCTCTCCCCTCCCCTCCCCTCCCCTCCCCTCTCCTCTCCTCTCTAAAACAAGTATTAAAACATGATTTTCTTTTCTTTTTCATTAGGCTTTTTAAAAAGCTATGCAATTGAGTTTCGCTTCATTGAACCCATCCTGTGCAATTGACAATATACATCTTCTGATTCTTTCAGATGATAATTAGAACAGTGTAACATTAGTACAGCATGAATTAACCTTTGCACTCTCATATAAATATTCGATGCAGCTGTATTTTCTTGATGTGGAATGTTTTCAGAGATTAGCTGTGCTCCCATTAGGTTTCTGAAACATATAGTATTGATTGGTACAAAAAGGCACTAATTAGTGACTTTTGAAAGGTCCAGAGATTCATAGATTAGTTACAGCATGCCAGAATGTATGGATTTTCAATAAAAAAGGATAAAGAAGATAGATGTGTGGAATTTTGAAAGAGAAGAGTAATTATTCATTTCATTATGAGAGATAACAGCCTGTTTATTTTGCTGTGGTTTGTAGATTTTTCTCTCAGATTTAACAAATACTAGATTTTTAGATAAGTCAGAGAAACAGAATTGGAAGGTACATCAAAGGTCATCTAGTCCAATCCCCTTACTCAGTTAGGATCTGCATGAAACAACTTTTATCACCTGCTATCTATAACTTTTGGCAGAATCCTGAAACTTGACTCCTGTAAGCGTATTTAATGAACACACTTCTCAACAGCTCTTTGCTTCACCTTTTTGTGGCTAAATATATATTTTAGACAGCAACGCAAAGTCTTATATGGAAACTAAACAGTACACTGACATGGTCTGCTGCAATTTGGTTGTTTCATGAATCATAATTTCAAATCAGTTCATGCAGCACCAGAAAAGATTTCTATCTAAATTGACCTTCAATTAAGGGTTGGGGAGGGAGGTTGGGGCGAGATTCTCTCTCTCTCTCTCTCTCTCTCTCTCTCTCTCTCTCTCTCTCTCTCTCTCTCTCTCTCTCTCTCTCTCTCTCTCTCTCTCTCTCTCTGTGTGTGTGTGTGTGTGTATGAAAATGGCTAGATTTGATTTTGTAAATTGTATAGAATCATACAGTTGGAAGGGACTTAAGAGGTTATTAAGCCTGTAAAAAACCTTGTCAAATCGGGCATGACTCCGTTAATAACCATCTTGCTTAGGAAGAGAAAGTTTGGTCTCAAATTATGGTTGTAGTCTAGGAGTACTTGTAGGTGGGCAAGAACAAAGAATTGCACACATTTCAATTAAGATAATTGTAATTCTAATCTGTGATAAATACAGAAGTCTGGAAACTGTAAGACAAAATGACAAAATGCCCTGTCACCCCATCATCCCTATTTATGGTGAGTTTATTAAGGCAGAGTCTCTTCGAATGATATGAAATGTGCCTTACCAGCTTTCTCGATGCCTGAGTTAAGTTGCTGTTTGTGGGATGAGCTGTATAATGACTTGGCTTCTATTTCTTGATTATTTACTTGCCTTTCTATCCCTTTTGCAACTTCCCCACAATTTCTTACTATGACCTCTGTCATAAATTTTCAGCAATCAGACCACCCAAATTTGGCAATGCAGTCAAAGAAGATACCAAAGGTTGGAGTGAGGTTTTATATTTTCTTCCTTATAGTCTCATTACCTAAATGGCACTCCAGGGTGTAATTTCGAGTTTCTCTCAGATAGCTTGTTTGATATTTTTAAAAGAAACATTTATACCACAGTTTGAGTTTCTAGATAATTATATTAAATCCCGTTTATCATATGCCTGATTTATTTTATTTTATATTATATAACAATCTAAACCCTTGAATAAAATAATAGATAACAGCAGAATTAAAAACAATTTAAAACTTATAAGTTAGAAGTAAAAGTCAAAGTTAAAAATTCAGAAGGTTTAAAAGGTAGTGGGAATGCCCTAAAGCAACCAGCCATATAATACTTAAAGTCATGAATGAAGGCAAATATGTGTCTCAAGATAATGTTGCAATTAGTCACTGGAACTCATGCTAGAGCCCATCCTTAGGGAACTTCTCTCTACCAGAATGTGTGCTTTGGGCTATTCTATGCATACAATTTATGTGGTGCTTGGTTGTTGATTGGGATGTTAATGGCCAGCTATTAAGATTAAACCTCTGGTCCCCGTGACCAACCCAGATTGGAACCTGGATTACTTACTTTTTTAGGAATTGGCAAACTGCCCAAAATGTCAGATTTTTATACAAGATGACAAGAGAGAATTTATCTGAGAGAACAGGATTTTGGCTTGAGAATTCCTGAAGTATCAAAAGTCAGAAGCAGAGTGAAAATTGAGAAGAAGCATCCAGAACTTTATCTCACTCTTCAAAGTTGGATTGTTTATTCCTTTTCAGAGATCTCAGAGAATCCTAGAAATTGTATAGTATTAATCTTAAATGAAATGTTACAAATGTTAATGAAATTATGTTACATTTTAAAACTGGTAATTCTAAACCTCATTTCATCTCTTTTGTATATCCCTTATAGCAGGGGTGTCAAACTCGATTTCATTGAGGGCCATATCAGGGTTGTGTTTGACTTTGGGGGGCCAGAGTGGGCGTGGCCAGGGTGGGCGTGGCCAGGGTGGGCATGGCCAGCTCAACGTCACTCGTGTTGGAGGTGGCTGTGGTGGCTCAAGTGCTTTGCCAGCAAAAATGGGCTCCTGAGCTCCGCTTTTGGCTGCGACAGCTTCCTGCAACCCTCTGCCAGCGAAAACGGAGCTTGAGAGATGCTGCCCGCAGCCCTCGCGAGCTCCATTTTTTTCTGGCAGAGACACCACAGACTGGTCCTTTGCTGTTTTCAGGGCGGCCCCGCGGGCCAGATTTAAGCACCCCGCGGGTCAGATCCAGCCCCCGGGTCTTGAGTTTGACACCTCTGCCTTCTAGGATGGATGCAAAATATTAGTCTTAGAAATGATTTTTTAAGTTCAATTTTATGAACAATAAAGAATGAATCTGCTTCATGCAAAGTTGGAAATGATGTGCGCAAATAGCACTTTTATATTTTTACTAATTTCAGGACACAAATTGGTGAAGGTAAAATTCAATAACAATTAGCAAAGATATGGAAATGTAATAGAAAGCTAACTGCACCTTCCTAATAATTCCTGTTTAAGCTGTTACTATCATAAAAGTTACTGTCTAACTAATTTATACATTCTATAGCTATATTCCCACACTGTGTTGAGTCAGAATGTGATTAGTTTGATCTTGGCAAAGTGTATTATCTGAACCCAGACTGTGCTTTGTTAACCATGACTTAAGATTTTCTGTCCAATCAACAAACTGTGGTTTATTCTGTAAACTGAAATGAACCATTGGGTAGCAAGATTTGTTTTGTAATAAAATAAACAGTATAACAAGAGGGCTTGGTTAGGAAGTAAATAAATGATGCATCTTTCTTCCTGATGTTCAACTTCCGCTTCTTTGTGCATTGATTTTTGTTGTTACCTTGCTCGGTTTGCACAGAGGCTTTTATATTTATTACATTTCAAATACATTGCAGCACATAGCTGACCTTAGCTGACCTTTAAAAAGTTGGAGAGACCATCAGAAATTTTCACAGCTTTAGGCTAGACTGGAAATTGGGGGAAAATACAATGGCAAATTTTCTCATAATGTTGCATGGACTTTTATGAGGAAATCCTGAGTTAAGCTCAACTTCAAGAACTTCTCTGTCTCTTGTCGTTATCTACCACAGATGAGGAAAACCCTATATTGCTATTTGAGATAACCTAACACTCTGAGAATGTTGACTGCAATCCAGCAATGGCGCACATTAATTTTATGGTTCAATACAGCAAAATAGATATTTGGGGGTTTTGTTGCTTCACTATGAATAATGTGAATTAATTTCAGATTATTCTTCAGATTCTTGGATGGCACGGACCTATGACTTGTAGACAATCCTAGTGAGTTCCTAAAAAAAAAAAAATAACACTGATTTTTTATGGAATCCACAAGAATAGAAAAACTAAGATTATCTTTACTTGATGATGTTGCGATTTTCAGAAGATCGAAAAATTTAAAAAACAAACAGCCAAATATTAGGCCATAATGCAAGCAGAGATGTTCTAGAAATATACTGTAGGTGCTGAAAACTAGAGTTAGATGCATTTCCTTTTATCTTATGCCTTTAATTTCTTTGACTTACTATTTCTTATCCCCATATATTTTGCAAGATACTGGTGGTTACAATAATAGAGAATAGTATGTTTAGCATGTAGGTAGACAAGTACTGAATTGATTTCTTGAACAGAGGATTGACATTAGCTGGGAACCATTAGAACAGTAGTTCCAAGACTGAATATCTAATAAAAAAGTACTCCCTTTTTTTTTAGTTTCCTTCATAATCATTCAACTACTCCAACAAAGGAGTAGTTTCCAATATTTGTTGCAGCAGTTATAACTACGATAATAAATTTACCTCTTATTCTTATTTACGGTTACAAATTCTATGGTTACAAATAACTATCTTCTAGCAAGCTAGGGATAAGAATATAGGCAAATGAAACTAAATGTCCACACTAGTTTTTAACTTCTCAATCAGTTGCCAAATTTCTTCAAACTAGCAGTAGTTACTAAGATGGACCGTTTGAAAAAGACATGGACAAAAAATAATATTCACTAAACAAAATAGACAATAAATGAGACACTGTGGGTCACACAATATTTAGGTTCACAGTTCACGTCCTTATTGTTATCCTGGTCTCAAACAGGATGTCTAAGGTTGAATTATTGCAAGTCTAATCTTCAGTCATGACAGCCTAGACTCTGAGGCTTTTTATTTCTATTATATATTGGTTCTTTGTTTATCAGTATGTCTCTTTGATGATGATAGGATTGCCCCTGGTCCTTGCATGGAGACTAGGTCTCTGCCTTCTAAGTGCTCTGTGGGAAGCAACAGCTAATGTGCATCCACAGCAAATTATAGGCTGGGGAACATATGCCATCTTGCAGGTGTACAGTTATAAAACAGTTCCTCTATATAACATGCCAAATCAATATGCAGGTGAACAGATTTTGGAATGTAGTTTCCTGAAAACATGGTCAATAATACAGTGGTAAAGGTGACAGGGCAGTTACTCACCATTGTAACTACTCTCAGCAATTAATTTTCTCTGTCTCCTGCTGAGAGGTTCTCTACAAAGCAGAAGATGAAACCAGGCAAATTAATGAGTGAGCAACATAAAGGCAGAAGAGGTTAGACATTGTTAGTTACAGTCATGTAATCCTCTGAACTGTTGTTCTTGTGTAAAGTTCAGTGTTGGAACAAGAAGAGTTTTTAAATAGGCAAGAAAGGTGTACGTATGTGTCCGTGTGTGCAGCTACTCCTGAATTTTAGCTTGATCAAAATAACTTGTCAGATTTGTTGAAAATTCTTCCTCTGTCCCCTTGGCATAAAATAAAACTTGGCTTTACTAAATTAATCTTCCCCAGCTCTGCTGCCATTTGCAATAAATCAATATTAGTTTAGGGAATTCTCTGCTATTTCAAATAATGTAATAGTGTGATCTTGTACTAAATCTTAGTTCATTGTACATGATTGCTATTTCTGTCTTGCCGCTATCAAAGATCAACCTTAACCAGTGGAGGGGCATATAGTTTTAAATATAATTTCACCAAAGAAAGTACAGGAAAATGGTTTACACCAGATCTGATTGCAGCCTGTTAATAGTTGTCAGCTGAGTTGTAATGTTTTAAATAAGAACCCTACATTAAGTCAGTAAACAAAATAACACACAACTCAGTTATATACATGCACGTCTTCATGCAACACATGTAATAATTGGGTTAAGAAAGTTTACATTCAAACCAAAATTGCTCTCATTTGGCTATGAATCTTTATATATTCTATGCTTGGTTCCTTTCAAATGACTTTAAAATCACATCATAAATGCATGGTATTCCAATGTTCCTGAGAAGTAATATTTGCTTGTTACTTATTTTAATTCTTACCATTCCATTGTGCTAGAACCTAAGTTCTTGGATTACAGGTATTTATTATATATACAGTTTGAGTCATGGTTATATATCAATGAATAAACATCTAGAGAGATATCAAAAAATGTAATGAATATACAGTTCCATTCCATTTATAAAGTAACCAAACATAGGTTGCAACTTGCATAAGATTTTCTGATATAAATGTAAAGTGTATCATATGTCTATACGTATGTGTGCAATTTTGTTTTTAGTACAAATTGCATTCTTGTTAGAACATGTAGCAGGACAGGTTTCATTAATTTAACACTGTAATGAATAATGAATGAATTATTTAAAATAACCCAATAGCAAAGTTCTTTGAACAGAAACGTATACAATAAAATGCAAAAAACAAACAAAAAAAGACCACCCCTAGGTAGCCACAAGGCAGTCATTCAAAATGTAAAATAATAAAAGTAATAAAAGTAAAATGTAATTAAAATATAATTTAAAAACATGAGAAAATAGGTGTTCATTTTGGTCCCAAAATGGAACTATTATGGGTGCCATCAAATCTCCACAAACAGAAAATTCCATAAATGGATGCTGCCAGAGAAAATGTTCTCTCCCTCATTGAGGCCCACCTCACCTCCTTTTGGGGTGCCTGGAGGAAAACCTTATTAGATAAACTAAGGATCTGGATAGGTCCATGCAGGAGAAGATACTCCATAAGATAACCTGACAGTAAACCAGATTAGAACTTTAAAGGCCAAAATCAGCCCTTTGAATTGGGTCCTGAAATAGACTACTAGCCAATTTAAATGTTGGGTATTGTCATAATACATTCATATTGGCCAGACCCAGTGAGTAGTCTAGGTATTCTGTTTTGAGCTAATTCAAGTTTCCAGGCCATTTCAAAGGTAACCTCATGTACAACACATTTTTGATTGAGAGCTGTCCAGAGTTGTTTAGAAGATGGGTTGCTATATACAGTAAATGTTTTTAATAAAATAAATAAATTTCAATAATTCAACCAGGAAATTACCAGAGTATGAATAATTGTTGTGAGGTTATCTTTGTCTGGAAAGAATTATGAGAAAGCAATATGTCTTCTAACACCAGTGAGCCTTACTATACTGATTGGCCATCAATTAAAAGACAGCCTCCCCTTCTAATAAAGAGATAAAAAAAAGAACAGGCCATTGTTTATTGGTAGAAGCAGTCTACATTATCCAGTATCTCATCTCATAATTTAAAATTGCTTGTTGTTTAATTAGTATCTTGCTTTGTTTGCCCATGATCTGTTAATATTTGCTCCCCAAATTCCGATCACTTCAGAAAAAGTACAATGATGACCTTCACAACTGGTAATACTATTTGACATTCATGAACTGGAAGAACATTCCTCAAAGATTTGGCAAGAGTATAGAGGGTTAAAATTGATTGTGTCTTAAAACAATGGAATGTACATGCTTCAGAGGTTTTCTTTCTCTTTATCTTGTCTATCAGGAATTAATCAGAGGCATTCAGCTCAGAATAGTGACTTGATTCCATGTCTAGCATTAAGTAGCTGAGGCATGAGAAGAGCATGGTGCTTGACAGATTTTCATAGCCTGCTGGTTTTGAACCTGACTTCTGTTCCTTGATGTCCTTATTCCTACACTCAGCACAACTTCATTCTACAGTGCAATAGATAGATAGATTATAATTATCTCCAGCCAGTTTCTAAAAAGCATGAAAATATCATTTGAAGCCACTTTCTGTTGTCAGTTTAAAGAGTATTTTTAGTTTAGAAAACCAAAGCCTTTGGGGAACAGAGGCAAAGGTTTCTTAATATATACTGCATATACTGATACTCACAAAAACATAATGAAATTGCCTATTAGTAAGATTGTTAGACAATGTATTATGACAATACATAATTTATTCAGAAAGCTGTTTAACCAAGTAAGTATAACAACAATTTCATGGAAATAAGGTCTTTATATGGCTTAGAACACATGGCCATAGGACACATTATGGCATGCATATGTTCTTTGGGAAAGGTGGTCCTGCAGATAATCTAGTCCTGTGCCATATAGGACTTTAAAAGTGACAATCGGTACTTTGAATTGCATCCCGAAAGAAATTGGAAGCCAGTATAGGTGTTAAATGGGCAAATCTAGGGTCAATCATGAAAGTGTGTGCTGTTACTTTCTGGGCCAGATGAAGGCCCCATATAGAACGCATTGCAGTAATGCAAATGAGAAGTGACCAAGACATGAATGAATGTGACCAAGGCTGGTCCAATCAAGGGTGCAATTGGTATATCAGATGAATCTGTGCAAAGGTTCCCCTAGCCATGGCTGCCACCTGCTTCTTGAGCAAGATCCCTGAGTGTAGGAAGACCCCCAAATTATGCACCAAATTGTGCATAGGAGAGTGCCATCCCATCTAGAGTCAAAGAAGAAACATCATGGGAGGGCAAAACCTGAAGCCATTCTGTCTTGTCAGGGTTGAATCAAAGTCAGTTCCTCCCCATCCAGACCCTTACAGCCTTCAGACATTCAGCCAGCACTGCTACACGGCCTCACTTGTCCGGCTAGGGGTTGAGATATACAGTTAGATATCATCAGGGGTGGGTTCCTCCCAGTTCGGACCAGTTCTCCCAAACCAGTAGCGGCCCGCTTGTGATGTCACGATGACATCACCGAACCGGATCAGTCGGTGCCGGTCCGTGGGGGCCGCCATCTTTTTTTAAAAAAAAATCGAATTTTTTTTTTCTAATTTTTTTTTATTGTTTTGTAGAGAAGATAATTTTTTTTTATTTTTTCCTTCTGAGCATGCGCAGAAGCCGACTTCTGGCACTGTGCATGTGGTCGCCATCTTTTTTTCGGCTTTGGGTTTTTTTCCAGATTTTTTGTTACTGCGCATGCACGCGCGTGCAAAGCGTGTGCGCGCCCACGAGGCGTGCCCACGCGTCGCGAAAGGGAGCGAACCAGCAGTGAGGTAAGTTGGAACCTACCCCTGGCATCAGCATACTTATGATGCCAGATCCCATACCAACAGAGGACCTCCCCTAGAGGTGTCATATAGATGTTAAAAATGAGCAGAAAAAGACTTGAATCCTGGGTACCTGCATTGCAGGGCCTATGGCTCAACCTCTCTTATCCCAGCAATAATGATTGGAACTAGCCGTGGAGGAAGCAGGAGATCCACCATAACACAATGCCTCCCTCTCTCAGCCACCAAAACCACTCCAGAAAGATTACCAATGAGACCAAATGAGTTCATTACAGTAGCAACATACAAATCACCTCCTCTCTGCCCTCAGGAGGCCCTCAGCATGTTTTACCATGTTAGTGGAGAAAGAGTAACAAGATTTGAAAAAAATTTTCCCATTAGAAACATGGCTTGCATTTTATATATAACAGAGGCTGGATTTCCTTATTATTGATATTTTTAACTTGTCTGAGAGCTGGAAAACATTGTCTGCAGGAATCCAGAAGAATCCTGGCACTGCCATCTAAGGCAGTGGAATAAGTGTGTGTGTGTGTGTGTGTGTGTGTGTGTGTGTGTGTGTGTGTGTGTCCTGAACTAGTCCCTGCCAGGTTTTTGGTAAGAGGTTGGAAGTGGTTTGCAATTGCTTCTTTTTTAGGGATGGGAGAGTGACTGTTTGAAGGTCACCCAACTGGCTTTGTGCTTAAGGTGAGGCTAGAACTCACAGTCTCTGGGTTACTAGCATGATGCCTTAACTACTACACCAAACTGGCTCTCAGTGGAATAGGATGTGGGCTAAAAGACTGTTAAGATCAAAATAAAATAAAAAATAGTCTAAGTCACAGCACTGTTGTCAGCTGATGCTGCTGGACAAAGACCAAGATGAATATTTCTCAGAAGCATCTGTCTGGATCCCTTTGGAAAAATAGATGCTGGAGAAGCTAGATCTTGCCTGCAGCAATTGCTGTACTGTTTGCCTACAGAGCCTGCAAAGCCTCCTCAGTAAAGGCTAAACAAGGACGGATGCTCACGTCCTAAATATTTGTGCTAGCTCATTTGCATCACAAAGTGACCAGTTCTCATAGGCTTTAGAAAATATTCTCAGTAAATATTATTAGTATGAAAAAGGGGTTGTTTGTATCCATTCACTGGTGTTTATTCCACTGCCGTTTTGTTATAAAAGAGTACAGGATAAATAAAAAGGGGAGATATGACGTTCACTGCAGTCAGCTGAATTTGCCCTGTTTTTTATTGATAATTTTCTTTTTACTATTACTAATCTGCAAAATCCTATAAAATGCATTAAAATGTATTTAATTGGTGTATTAACAATTCCACAGAGTTACCAATTTCAAACTACCAAAAATTAATTTGAAAACAAACTATGAGCATTTTTACTGCGACTAATCCAACGCTCTAACAATATCCTATTCTTTATTCTCAATCCTTTATCATTCTGTCTAGTAGAAGAATGTAAAAAAAATAAGGTGCTTGTTCAGTTTCCCTCTCCTGAGCCACCTGCTTGGGTCAAACCGTGCATTTGCCTAATGATTTTCCCCAATGCAAAATGACCAGTTGCTTTTTATGAGAGGGGGGATGCAAAGTCAAAACAAAACAAAACAAAACAAAACAAAACAAAACAAAACAAAACACTATCCTTCTGTGGGATATTGTAGCTGAATCTCTGTGAAAATGGGAGAGAGGCTGGCTTGAACCAAGAGGTAGAAAGAGACACATGGGAGAAAAGGCCATTTGCAAGTTTGCAGTGCTTCAGTGTTACACAAGGAACTGATCATTTTGTGATTCTAAAGAGATTAAGCTCAGCTGAGAATGATAAAAGGTGGTGTAAATTCACACACGCTTATGAAGTGGAACACATGGCCCATATGGAAGCAGCATCTAAAATGATCTGGCACAGAAAATGAAGAAGCTACTGCATTTATTTCATTCTAAAAATATATAACAGAGGTTGGCAAATCTCCCAGAGGAATAGCAATAGCACTATAGCACTTAGACTTATATACCGCCACATAGCCACATAGTGCTTTATAGCACTTTCTGAGAGATTAACAGATGTCAGTGTATTGCCCCCCCCCCCAACAATCTGGGTCCTCATTTTACCGATCTCGAAAGGATGGCAGGCCGAATCAACTTGAACCCCATCAGGATTGAACTCCAGGCTGTGGGCAGAGTTAGCTTGCAATACTACATTTTAACCACTGCACCACCAAGGAAATATTGCTTTGTTTACTTGGTGGTATTGTAACATTAATTTGGGCAACAGAAACCAATCTTTTTATGGTTGGAGGCTCACATAACATTTTTGGGGGTGTCTGAATGCCAGAAAAGTATATATGGTTCCAAATCATACATTTGGGAAGGTTAGGTTTCCTGACCTAGTGTGAGAGAGATTTTGTTAGTTAATATCTAACAAACTGTGTGTGAATAGAGAAATAGCAACATTAAGAAAATGACTGTCGTAGAAATATCTTGGAAGCTGATGCTTATGTGAATGAAAACAATGAAAATAAAAGGTATTTCGAAAATAATATAGCAATAAAAAGACTGAGTTCCTTAAGTCTGTCCTCAGAATAAAGCCTGCATTATGCTGGAGAGGAAGTAAGTTAGGAGAAAACCTGAATTGATCAAAATTGAATAACTGAAAAGGAAGTAGAAATAATGAGTCCTGGGAGTGTGTCAGTCTGAGCAATAGGATAATATCTTCTATCCTAGAATATATTATGCAAAAACTCTTGGAGTAGGATTTTTAGATGAAGGGATTATTTTAAAAATGTAGAGTGCCTCTTATAACTTCCCTACTTCTATTGCCCCTAATGGTTGCAGAAAGCTGGTACGTGCAACTTTGAATTTGAACAAATTGAAGCAGGAGAGGGGTTGATTACTTCTTTTACTTTAATACATCTGTTTTGAGATTTATACCTAGATTTATGTATACCTGCATAAAATATTTTGGATCTGATACATTGTGAACTTGAAACATTTTGCACTCACTTATATTTATGGCTTCCTTGCCTCCAAAAAATAAAAAAAGCTGTAAAAAGAAGACCATGACTTCAGATTTTTATCATGATTTTCAGAGAAATCTCTGAGAGTTGCAAAAAAAGGGGGCTTTTGGTTCACATACTACTGTTGGAAGAAATATCCATCTGGTTCTGTTCCAAGCCGGGAGAAAGGCACTGGAGGCAAAATGGAGGCTGGAGGCTGATTGGAAAGAGGATCCATTTATTGATGAAGCAGAAGCACATGGATGGTTCTGGGCAGCTGACCACATGGAGTTGAGAGTGAGGGGTATTTATATCTTCTCTTGGGCTTTGCACTTGAACTTCCTGTTCCTGTGCAAGAATATGTATTCTATTGGCTGTTGTCAGACTCCCATGGGGTCATGTACAAATCCTAGGAGTTTGTTTGAGCTACGTTTGGTTGAAGTTTGGGCTGCTGATGCAAGGAAGGGGCGTTGGGCAATTCCTATTGTGGCTGCGGGCTAATCCTACCTTTGTTGGAACTTGGGTGAGGGTATTTGCTTATGAATAGAGCTAGCTATCTCTTTATCTCTTAAGTGCTGACATCTGCTATTAAGGAAGGAGGGGGCTGCTTTCCAAGAGCATGTTTCTCCATTTCTCATCCAGGGAAATATAATAGTCTGCTTTTTTTTAATATTCCTCAAAATATTTCATTCTTCTAGGAGAGGGCTGGGTGCTAACTTTCTACACTACCATGGAGCCGTGGATTGCTCAAACTGTTGCTGCCATGCTTGATGGCTCTCTCTCCCAAGAATTGAGAGGTATCTAGACAAAATTGGAGTCTGTGCTGTAAAGGCTTGGCTTCATTGGAGATGAAAGTGAGGCCCACTTCTAAAAACATCACAAGATTGACATTTGATTTTTACAATTTCCCCACTTCCTCCTCATCTGTTTTTCCTTTTGGGCAAAGAAAAGATTTTGATCATAAAACTATAGAAAGAACTGCCTTCTCCTGACAAATCCCAAGAAAATCCTACAGTTTGAGTAGAATACAGAAGTAAAGTAGATGTCTTCTGATCTATCTTCAACTGAACCTCTGTTTTGTTTTGAATCTTCAGAAATCATTCAGTACTAGAATGGGAGGGGAAAACATAATATGACTGACAACTCTGTCTCCAGAATGATTTCTTTCTTATTTCCAGTCATATGTCATTTGAACATAGAATTAAAGAACATGACTATAACTGTTCTTTTTACTACAATTCTTCAGATGTAGTGAATGTATCTACCTAGTGTCTAGCATAATCTATAAAGAGAATCATCCATAAAAATAACACTTGTTATTATAGACAGAATTACTAATGTCTGAATCAATTTCTATTCCAGGCCAGGCCTTTCATTACTCTTGTATGCTGGTTATACTTCCAGCCAAATTATTAGTTCAAACTCTTCATTTTCCCATTTCTCCAAGAGCCCAGTTCCCCCCCCCTTCTAGTACTGTATTTATTTGCAGCAACTCACAAGTTTTCTATGTCCCTCTGGCTCTTTAATGGCAAAAAGAATTTGAGCAATATATAGTGCGATTTACATTGATAGGAAAAGCTTTGCAGGAGCACGCTTTGCTTAGCACTTTTGTAAGTGTCACATTTATTTTCTTCTGGCCTCCTATGGTGCAAATGTTTGTAGCTATGCATCCTTGTTTAATAAGATACATTGGGAATGTTGTTTGGGTTGCAGCGCACAAAAAGATATATGATCCTTAACATGGTTATAGATACAACATAGCCAGAAAATGCAGTGAATGTCTAATGTTGAAATGGAGGGAGGGAAAGAAAACTTTTCAAAATGCCTTAATATTTTCTTCATAAGTAAGTAAGATTAGTTTGGATAGTCATCTTCTTCTGAGAAAGAAAGCTCATATAATAACATCACAATTTCTGTGAATGGAAATACTCCTTCCATGCAGTTTATAATCCCACATGTTCTGAAGCACTTCTGAAATGATTTTTCTCAAATGTTTTCAACCATATAGAATAAAGTATATACTTTTGTGGCTTGTTAGATAAACCATAATTAACAAGCATACAAACTAAAAATATAAATTAAGTGATAAAAGAACAGGGGGAGGGGAAGAAGAAGTCTACCATACAGGAAGTCTTCTACTTAAAAGTACAATTGGGAAGGAATTTCAGTTACTAGGCAATGCAATCATTAAATGATCATCACGTGACCAGACCTAATTTTTGACCATTTTTATCAACATTGCTTAGTGAATCATATGCTTGTTATTATTATTATTATTTATAAAATTTATATGCCGCCCAACTCCCGAAGGTATGGTAATCTAGCTTCTCCAATTGACATTGCTTGTTGGAAGCTGCCTGGGAAGATTGCAAATTGTAATCAGTTGACCATAAGATGCTGCAACCATTGTAAATGCGAGCTGGTTGCCAAGAGCCTGAATTATGATCATGTGAACATGGGGTGGTGCAGTAGTGGGTTCTAAAACCCTTTACTACCGGTTCACTCGCGCGCTCGCACGCTCACGCGCTCACGCAATGCTTCTGCGCATGCGCAGAAGCGTCCCGGGCGGGAGGGCGGAACCTCCCGCCACCGCCACTACCGGTTCTAAGAACCGGTCTGAACTGGGAGCAACCCACCGCTGGGGTGGTGTGACTTGTAATTTTGAGGACAGTCGTAAGTCACTTTTCCGTGGCCATCATAACTTTGAAATGTTGTTAAATAAAAGATTGCAAGTTGAGGACTACATGTATATTTTATACTTATCAATAATCACTGGTTTTAGTAATCATGCTATACCCTACCCTACCCTACCCTACCCTACCCTACCCTACCCTACCCTCCCCTACCCCACCCTACCCTACACCACCCTCACCCCCCCCACCCTACCTATCCTATCCTATCCTATCCTATCCTCTCCTATCCTATCCTATCCTATCCTACCCTACCCTACTCTAACCTACCCTACACTACCCTACACTACACTACACTACACTACACTATACTATACTATACTATACTATACTATACTATACTATACTATACTATACTATACTGCTATCATAGTATGGTAGGTACAAGTAGTCTTCGACTTACAATAATGTACTTACTGACCCTCTGAAGTTACCACAGCATGGAGAAAAGTGACTTATGAACATTTTTCACAATCATTGCAGCATCCCCATGGTCACATGATCAAAATTCAGGTACTTGGCAACTGGCATGTATTTATGACAATTGCATTGTCCCGGGGTCATGTGATCACCATCCCCATTACCTTCCCATCCGGCTTCCAACTCAATTGTGGTTGTATGTCAAGAACTACCTGTATAAAATATTACTGTATCACAAAATCTTTGCCATTATAATACATTGCTGCATCCTTTAATTAGTAGTAGTAGAAAATAATGCCTTTTCTGAAACAGATAAGTCACACATTTCTGACAACTATTTCTTGATATCTGGAATAATTTTCAATTTCTCAACCTGGTTCTTTTAGCCACTCCCCAACGTGAAGCATTTATTGGTTGTAAATTATAAATGGAAATCATTTTCAGCTACACGTTCTGCTAAATATCTAAGGAGAAGGGAACAGACAAATATTTTTGGAGGTAGCCCACATATCATAGCAGTTCTCTGCATAGCAAAGGGTGCAGGTCTTTCCAAACACAGCACTGGGAGTATGAATTAATTTAATAATATTTACATCACTTTTAGTTTGAGAAAACCGAGGCAATTCATAATCTAAAACGATTTAATTTTTTATTAAATAAATTGAAAGCAGTAAATGTAACAGGTAAGCAGAATAGGATGTGTTTGGATCAGTAACCAAATGACATATTATATAAGAAATTATATCACTTTCTATTGCTGAAAATAACACTTGAATTCACTTTTATTTTCTGACATCCTAACATTTGGTTCTAAAATAAAAGTTCATTTTATATTTAATATTTCTAGTTAACAGGAATCATATAATTTAGATCCTTGCAACAATGTCAAATTTGAAAACAGCAATGATTAAAGTTGTAATGTTGTTAGACAACCAGCTTTCCCACCCATGAATGCTTCCAATTTTATTCTACAGTCCATTTTGTGCTGTTCTGACCATTTTAGATAATTCTGAAATTGATAGAAGAGAATATTTGTAGATCAGGGTTGAACTGTGGGATACTTGGTGCTCTCTGAGCTTGCTCGTTTTCTTGCAGATGTTTCGGTACCAAACTAGGTTATGAAATATCTGCAAGAAAACTATCCAGCTCTGAGAGCAGCAAAGACTTTTTAATTCTGGAATTATCATGATTATTAGTCATGTTTACATGCTGGGAGCTATCGACCAATCAGTGCTTGCTTCTGGCTGATAACTGAGTGATGGGAACTGCCAGACAATCAGTTTTAGGAAAAAACTTTCCATTAAAACATCAATTCTTTCCCCTACATATAAAAATAGATTTCATGCCTAGTATCTTGCAGTTGATTTTCAAACAAGCACCCATTACATTTCTCTCTCTCTGAAGAATGCAGTACAAAGTCTGGGCCTGTTGTTTGTCCATAATTTATCTCCGAGTGCTCAGGTCAGTACAGTGATTAGGAGTGTACCTTTCATCTCCCAATCATCTATCACAGTGGTTCTCAACCTTCCTAATGCCGTGACCCCCCTGCGACCCCCTCCCTGCCACCGCAACCCCCTCCCCGTCCCCTCCCCACGCGCGATGAGGTGACAAAGGGGGCGTGGCACCAGGGATGAAATGCTCCCGGTTCGGCCGTGCCTGCAGGTCGCCGGACAGCTGGTAGCGACGAAAGCAGGAGACTTCGCCCACCCACCCGGATGCCACCATTTGGGTTCTTTTACCCTCTGCGCATGAAATGGCGGCGTCCGGGCGGGTGGGGGAAGTCTCCCGCTTCTGTCACTACCGGCTGTCTGGCGCCCCGCAGGCACGGCCGAACTGGGAGCATTTCACCCCTGCTGACGGTGGCACCAAGATGGCGGGCTAGCACGTGCGGCGATCCCTGTGAAAGGGTCGTTCGACCCCCAAAGGGGTCGCGACCCACAGGTTGAGAACCACTGATCTATCAGCTACATCTAGAGAGGTCTGACATGGTTATTATTGTCCATTCTCTAATTATTTCCCTCTCTATTCCACATGGAGTGGTGGTGGAAGGAACAAAAACAATGTTTTATTTATTTTTAGAAACCTGTTATTAGTTGCTTATTTTGAGTGAAAATGAAGAGTTGGTAATATTGCATGGTTGAATTGAAGAAATATGCAAAGCCAAAGCAAAAGGATGTTAATTCATCACATTCCTCTGTTGAGGGCATCATTTTCAGGTGCTATGGAGCTGATCCAAGAATGCCTCTGAGGTTTTATGTATTTATTTATTTAGGAAACAGATTGCTTTGAGTTGATTGTAAAGTGTTTCTTGGGAAAGTATTGCTAATTTTATTCTTTTCCTGCTGATAATGTCCAGTATCATACTGTTCGGTTTTGGTTATTCTCCCCTGTCCCACTTTTCAACTCTATTTTATTTGAAAGGCCAAAAAAAAAAAAAAAAAAGATAGTTCTACAAGGAAGAGAAAAGTGTCTGCTTAAAACATTTGTCCTTATGTGAGAAGGCTCTCTGGTTATTTTTTATGGCATCAATTCATGCTGTGCAACTGTTGGGAACTGCATTCCTACATAGGGAGAATATATTAATACATATGCATGCATATGTGCATTGTGTGTTCGTCTAAAAATGTTTGCAAGATCCAGGAGGAACATTCAGGATTGAGACTGGAACTATTAGAAGCAGAGGATGGACCCATATTGAACTTTTGCTCAAGGTGCATTATCCTAATTGAGATAAAAGGATGTGATCACTTTGCTCTATGCTACATTGGTCAGATCACACTTATCGACTCATAAAATGGGTCCAGATGTTCTAACATTAATTAAGTTAAGTGAGATGCACCACTGGCTTTTCCAACACATTTCCTGTGAAAGCTGTGGGGCACCAAGGCTCAGCATTATCACTATTAGTATTCATTCTCATTATTGACACTATCACATGAACACTGCATCATAGTGTCTCCTGGCCCTGTGAGAAATGGTGCTCATGAAGGCAGAGCTGGGGTGGGTGGGGGGGGAGCGGGTTGGACAATAGTGAAACAGGAGTTTCCCAAGAAGGAAGGAATGCATTTCAGAAAAGGGAATGAGACAAGAGGCAGTTGAACCCAGAGGCTGGATAGGAGACAAAGAAAGAGAGTAGCCACTCCCTAGAACAGTGATGGCGAATCTTTTTTGGTTCGCTTGCCAAAAGGGTGTGTGTGCGTGCGCTAGTGCGCGTTCCCTCCCCCCACGCTTGCGCACCCCCCCCCCCCCCACGCTGCCCCCTGCGCATGCACCCCCCCCCCACGAATGCGCAAAGGCCTCACTGAAGCCTGAGATGGTGAAAAACGGCCCAATGGGCAAACTGGAAGTTCGGAAAAATGCACTTCTGGTTTGCCCGTTGGGCCGTTTTTTGCACTCTGGGGCTTCAGGAAGCTTCCCTGAAGCCTCCGGAGGGCAAAACGGCCTTCCCCAAGGCCAAAAATCAGCTGGCCAGTGCGCGCATGCGTGCTGGAGCTGACATAGGGCAACGCCTCGCGTGCCCTCTGATATGGCTCCACGTGCCACCTGTGGCACGCGTGCCACAGGTTCGCCATCACTGCCCTAGAATCTCCCAGGGTATATCTGCAGACTGGGAGTAGTTGCGGTTGAGTCTGGAAACATTCTGTCTGTTATGTGTAAGCAAATAAAAAACTGAACTCTGACTGAATTATTCCATGTCATTTTTGGGCTTAGTTTAACATCAGTCATACTGAACCCCTACTATTCCCAGCTTACAGATACACCCTGAGATATTCTAGAAAGTGGTTGGACTCCAAGGCCTCAAAGGTCTCTTCACCTCCATGCCAATATTCCTCCTTTTACTTGGAATAAAACATAAAATAAGAGATTGTCACATTGCTATTCCATGTTTGAATTCCTGTGCAAAACAGTAAGATAATACAATTCCACATCTGGTTTCTAGTGAATAAGACAGCTGATACTTAAATATATAAAAACGGAACTAAAAATAAGGAACTTATTATGTATTTAATTTTGGCAGCTAAAATTATAATTGCCCGACACTGGAAAACTTTAGATAATATAACAATTGAGAAGTCCTCTTCAATTGCTGCATTAAAAAAAATCACAAAATTGAAATAATCAGACACCAAAGGCAGGAAGCATATTTCTATCAAATTTGGATGAATTTTATGAATACCTCAATAGCCATAGAGCATAATATGGTTCCATATTTGACATGAAGCTGTTGTAGAAAATGAAAAGATGGGCTGATTATGTCAATAGGTACAAATGAAATGAAATTTCTGAAAAAGGAAGGTGAATTAAAGAACTGATCATTACATGTGCTCTTCCCAATCCTATAATTAATCACTTCAATGAATTGCCAATCTTCCATTTTTTTTCACTCTTCCTATCTTTATCAGTAATTTGATGGGGAGGCATTAACAGATCAAAGGTTTTGTGGAACAGAAAAATGAAGCTCCTGCTAAAAAAAAAATAGAATAAATTGTTATTTGCTCAATGATATATTAGAAATTTCTAGTGGAGAATAAGTTGGATAAGAATGGGGGGGGGAACTATATAGAAAAAATAAGAAATTTTTCAATGTTTCTCTTTTTCAAATCATTTCCCTGACCTGGGTCCGTACATCAATAAGCCATATGCAACATAGTCTAGCCATTTTGTACAGTGCCTGTAGGGTTTTAACTACAAGTAGTCCCTACTTAATGGCCATTAGTTCAAACCCTGTTTGAAATTACAACAGTGCTGAATTAATGGACTTATGACTAGCGCTCAAGCTTACAGTCATATAACAGCCCTCCTTGGGGAGGGGGGGGTCACATGATTGTGATCTGGGTGCTTGGCAACCCGTTTGCCCTTACGACAGGTTGCCAAGCACCCCATGACCATATGGTTGCCATTTGCAATCTTCCCTGCTGGCTTCTCCAGAAAGTCAACAGGGAAGCCAGCAGAGAAAAATCACAAACTGCTGCCTCCTGACTGGTTCCTGGGGGCTGGTTGAAAAAGGTCCACCTTGGATTTTGGGCGGACCTTGTTTTAGCAGCCTCCGTGAGAGGAAAAAATCCTGCCTGTTGGAGAGATTTTGTTTTATGTGGGGTGGGTTTTTTCTGGCAGTCAGGAGGGGAACTGCAGCACTGTGCTGGAGAAAAGAAGCTCAGATCACAAAAACCGTTTTTCTAGTCCAGCGCTGCAGTTCCCTTCTGCTTACAGAGGGGAGCTCCCTGCCTCCCCCCCCTTCGGCATGCAGTTCTTTCTCTTCATCCACTACAAACACACCTTGGAAAGCCAGAATGTAAAATTGAGTCAGGTCACATGGTGATCTCTTTATGATCACCTCAACCTACAACCATAATTCTAGGCTCAGTTTGTTAAGTCCTCGACTTATGACCCCGCCAAGAAAGCCAAGCCTGCTTCTTGTGCTTTTGCAAAGTCCTCGACTTACGACTCGCTAAGTCCTCGACTTACGACCCCCGCCTAGAAGCCAAGCCAGCTGCTTGCTGAAGCCCTATTGGCTAAAGCGCAAGCAGCCGGCTAGCGGGAAAATAAAGCATTCCTATTGGTTGACAGTTTGACAGCTCAACTATAAAAGGAGCTGTCAAAGTCTGGTTGCTGTCCATTTGCTGAGTGGAAGCTTTGGTGCTGAAGTGGAGAATAAAAGCTTCCTGTTTAAATTCAAGCCTCGTTTTCGTTCTGTCAGGCCGGCAAGCCCTAATTTAACACAGTTGTAATTGAAAGTTGAGGATTACCTGTATTTTATTTCTCTGATTCTTCTGCCTCAAGCAAAAAGACCAAAATCTTCTGGTGGGTTGTATTGGACCTGGTGGGTAAAAAAGCACTGCACGCACAGTTTAACTGTACAAATGAAAACAAATCAAAGGTAGCTTGGTCCTTTAGTAAATTCATTCTCATCTCATTGGGTCATCCCAAGTATTTAGTGACTTCTTTCGTTTTGGAATACTGATGTACAGAAGTTGATGTCTTCATATCACAATTAGTCTACAAAATTTATTTATTCATTTAGATTTATATGGCCATCCACCTTGCAACAACTCTTGGTGGTTAACATAGCATAAAAATGCAAAAAGTAAAATAAACAGATCTATCTATCAT
>QLTV01000598.1:3756949-3818505 GCA_003457575.1 Thermophis baileyi | reverse complement strand
CCCATCCCATCCCATCCCATCCCATCCCATCCCATCCCATCCCATCCCATCCCATCCCATCCCATCCCATCTCATCTCATCTCATCTCATCTCATCTCATCTCATCTCATCTCATCTCATCTCTTTAATAGCAACCAAGAACTGCACCAATCAACAGTTATTAACATCTTATGAGTTTGGCTAACTTCCCCACCTTAATGTCCAGTGAAAATCCAAGAATGTAGCTGTGCCTCCCAGGGGTGGGTTCCTCCCGGTTTGGACCGGTTCTCCTGAACCGGTAGTGGCCCGCTGGTGATGTCACGATGACGTCACCGAACCGGATCAGTCGGTGCTGGTCTGTGGGGGCTGCCATCTTTTTTTGAATATTTTTTAAAAAAATTTCGATTTATTTTTTTTTTGAATTTTTTTTTATTTTTTATTTCCTTCTGAGCATCCCCGCCCCGGTTCTGTCGGTGTGGGTCTGTGGGGGCTGCCTTCTTTTTTTTTTAATTTTTTTAATTTTTTTTAAATTTTTTTGAATTTATTTTTTCCTTCTGAGCATGCGCAGAAGCTGACTTCTGGCACTCTGCATGTGGTCACCATCTTTTTTTCGGCTTTTTTTTTTCCAGATTTTTTTGTTGCTGTGCATGCGCGCGCCCACACGGCGTGCCCACGTGGTGCAGGATGGAGCGAACTGGCAGCGAGGTAAGTTGGAACCCACCCCTGCTGCCTCCCCCTCAGACCTGTTGGGGCTGGTAAAAATAAATGGAAAAAAGTAATCCCGCAAATAACCAAATTTCTCTCTTCTTATATTTAGTGCTAATTACAGTACAACGAAAGTTTTTGCTGTATTGTAAAACCTCAAAGGTAAGATAAATAACTTTAGTCCTTGGAACTGCAAGTGGGCTGTAAACTTTCTGGCCCTTCTGGATCACCCCATGACCCCCAACTGGCAACAATTAATGATACAATTTCCTGCCTTTCTGTAAGGAAAAACACACAAAAACTATGTCATAGGCCATGAAATAGGCCCAATATTTAAAGAATCATGTCCTGTTAAGTTCACCAGGCTTCTCCCAAAAAGAGGTCCAGTCCCACTTACTGAGAGCTATTGAATATTATAAATATCCTCCTCTTTCTCCTTTAAGAGAGTATAGCAGGAATGAGGAAAAGGAAGCACAGCAGCTTTCAAATTCCAATCAATGCAGAAAATATTCCAATGTAGAAATTAGGTACCTTCAAAAACCAAGGCCATACTTTCATATTTGCTTCTATGAGTTCCTTGATAATGCGATTAAAACTGAGATGGTCCACAGAAACAGAGACATTTTAACCCCCTTTTCTTAACATTTGGGCCAAGCTTGTATGTGTGAGCTTGCCACCTATGAAGTCATTGTTGCCTATGTTTAACTCAGTCATACAGAAAAATAAAAGAAAGGTTTGACCTAAAAATGTTTACTGAACTAGTTAGCCTTGAGTTTATATTCAGCTTGTTGAAAGATAAGCCAAATTCTCATGCTGGCAGGCAAAATAAAAATAAGTACAGTGCACTTCACTAACATTGGACAGTGAAAAGTTGAGAATTAGATGGTGTATGAAGACCAAAGCTTTGCCATTCATCAATACTAAATGTAACAACAGCAGCAACAACAACAACAATAATAAATACTATCTATGAAAAGCTTCACATACATTAAAAAGCTCTCTAAAGCCTCCAGATTTGATTTGCTGATTCAAAGCAAATGTTTACTTTGAATCATGATACTGTTTTGGTAGAATGATTTGATCAAATTCAAATAAAAAACTGTTGAATTTTCACTCCATTAGTAGTAGTTTTGAAAGACTGACAAAACTTGGTATCTGTAGCATGTTTCACAATCAGACCTGCAACCCAATTGTCTTCCCCCAGGTTCTGAATTGTTTCAATTGGTTGTCTTAATCTTTGCCATTGGCTGATTATACTGTTCTCACCTTTTCTCTTGTGCTATTTTTAAAAGATACAGAAATTGTATAGAGACATATTTAATGCCACTCCAGAATGTTTCCCTATATCATAAATAGTGAAAAAGAAAATCCAATAAGAAATGGTGTCCTTTAGTCTAGTTACTTTAGTTATAACAGTTTGCTTAGTGGTCCAACACTGGGGCTAATTGACATTATCACTTCGCTCCAGGATCGTATGAAACAATTGTCCAGCTCCCAGTACTTTATTCAGACCTAGATTCTACTAATTGGTTCATTACTGGAAAGCTCAGCAGGGAAGACCAAGGCTTAGCAGAAATTTAATACTGAAGGACCCTTTTAATTCTTGGGCTACACTTTAATAGACATTTTGGAAATAGCCTGCCAAAGCAAAAGAAAGAAGCTTTTACTTTGCCATGGTGTGTGTTGCTAGCTATTTCCTAAATAATCAAAAAGCTTGCACCTCACTCTCACACTTCCAATCAATACACTTGCTTTGAAGAAGTAGAAGCTTCCTGAAGGAAATCGGGACCAGAAATGCCATGATTATCCAGCAGATATGTATTTGATGGATCAGTGATATTAATATGTAACACTGAAAGCTAATTAAGCAAACATTCCTTTCTGAATTAGTAATCAAAGCATGTCCCTTTTATGAAAATCTTTTCAGCAGCAACATACGTACAATGCTATACCGTCTACATATTAGAGACGGGACATTCAGTCACTTCCTTGAGATGTAGCTCTCAAATTGTTCCAGAATGTTACCATTTTAAATAAATGAATACATAAACTAAATGCTTGACAACTTGCTTTCTATTATGTACCAAGAACTAGAAAATGACATATCCCAGCTTTGGTGCAATATACATTTTTCTGCTGCTTTTCATTCGGCCTCTTTTGATGATAGTTGAACACTTTGCACTTAAAATAGGGGCTGTTGAGTTCACTTATGATCCCTACAAATCAGTGGGTTTGAAAGCTTAACTTGAAATTATTTCATACTAACTTTATTTCTATTGTATATATCTTGTGATATCAATGATCCACCTAAAATGATCCATTTAAAAAAAGAAGTTCTGCAAACATTGTAAAGTGAAGAGACACTAAAATGTAATTATGTACTTCAGCACCAAACCTTTTCAATTCTTGATGCCCTAGATGGATAATAGCAAGAGATTAATTATGTTAGTAACAATGATGCTATGTGGATAATTGAATAGTTGCCATGAAAACAAAAGTTTAATAAATACTTGAAATATGATCATTCCTCATAGTCGTGTAACTTTGGAAATATAATCAATTAACAGGTTGTAACTTTGTTTTATTTATAGTCAAATAAATATTTTGTCATTGTTTATCAACTTTGTTTTACAGCTATTAAGAAATAACAGTAGGCTGCTTTATAGGCTAAGATGAACCAAATATTTGTGGCCCAGTTCAGGAGATAATGCTACAAAATATCATAAAAGATATATAGTATCTTTAATAGGCATTTGGGGATTTAAATAATCTAGTCAGTAAATTTATGGTTATATTTCAAGATCTATTTATATAATAACTTATTGTTCATAAATTATTTGGATTGTCTTCATTATTGTTTGATCATATCCATTGTTTGATCAAAGGCAACGATGTTAAACTTAAAGTTCTTATAGCTATAGTATGAGGGCTGCTTTAGTTCAGCTTTCTACCCATTCAGATACAATGTCTGAAATTTTCTCCTAATTGTCTTGCAAATGCAGTATTTTTGAATTGGAAGTTCAGTACCATCTGCCATTTTTTCCCAATCTGATGACTATCAGGTATATTGCAAATTCATTTAGGAGAGTTGAAATTCCAACACATTTGGAGGATGCCACATTAGGTGATCTAGTAGATGATGCTGATCTAGTAGAATAGAGGAAGGAAGAGAAATACTATTTGACAGATTGCGTACTTACAAGAGCTCACTTTCTTTGAGTTACAGACCTCTGTTAAATGATATAATTGATTATTACCTGAATATTATGATTATATTCAGTATTTTGAATGTTACAAACATGTGGTACACAACTGAATTCAGTAAGTCCTATTTCCAACAAGTGTCTTGTGGCGCAATTGTGTCATTATTTGAAAAACTAAGGCTAAGCAGGACTAGATCTGGGCTGCAACACTTTGAATAACCATTATTTGTGTTGGAGGAGGGGAATGCATAGAAATGAAATCAAAGAGTGAGAGAAAACTAAATGATTACAGTGCTGCTAATTGCTACATAAGCTTAAATGAATTTACAATAATTCAAGTGTGTGCATATTGACAAAGGATAAATGTAAATGTGCATTAATGTCATTTGTGGCAGCATCAGCCTTCTGAAACAGTATCTGCCCCAGAGATTTACTGTATGTGGCTACCAACCGGATAAAATTCAGAAAATCATTGAGAGGATCTTTTCTCCAAGCTCCTATAGGTTTGGTTTGGTTTTTCTTATAATTGGTTTGACTTCAGGATTTTTATGACCTGTTTCTCTGTTTTTATTTTTTCTTGGTTTCTAAGTGTAAGTCCCTGAAATTGAATAATTTTCATCATATTAAAAATCAAATGAATACCTTTCTTCAAAATTCATTTGATTAAAGGGTGCGGGGGGTTTAAGAGATTTCTATAATCCAGCACCAAAGGAAGCTATGGGGAAAGCCCCCCCCCTTTAATAGATTTCTATATATGCATCACCATTCTATAACTATTGTCCAATCTCCAACTTTTCCTTCTTGGGATAAAGAAAAGTTGAGAATGGTAGAGATTTAGCTTCAGAGCAATCAAGAGGAAGTAGATTATAAGAACACTTTTCAAGCAAAACAAATTCATATATAGTAGGTTTCATTTGCTTTCAACCTGTTTATTGTCTCAGTCTTCAAAAATAATGTTTATTTTTTAAAAATGTTTCTTTTTGTCAAGCGTTTGTCCAAAATTTTCCATCAGGTGCTCTGTTGTCTGTTTTAAACATCTCACTTCAGTAGGCTTGTCCTTGGCATCTTAGACTTTTTCTATGATCTCTTGGTCTTTTTTTAGCATGATTTGTCAGTGTAAGCCTTTCTTCTCTTGCAGCTTTGAGCTGCGTTCCTGCAGCCAAAATAACTCACTAACTCATCATTTATAATGACTCTCTCCAACTGTGAAACTGACCTTTTTTGACAGAAGTCTTGAATAACCATGTTCCTTTTGGCCTTTCTAACTCCCAGCTCATATTTTTTGAACCCTTTACACCCTTTACCACCCAAGTTATTTTACTTTATGGTACTTATTTTTACAGGGCAGCTTCATTCCTTCATAAGTTAGGAAGCTACAGAATGCACCACTACCATATAAAATAAATTTTAAAAAATCACTGTTCCTCTAAAAAGTATGGCACTTATTACTTGTAAGATAAAGTGCACTATTAGAATCCCTTTATCTCCATAACTTTGTAAATGCCTTAAGCATAAGTATGGTGATTTCATTTATCCTTCTAAAATTCTTCATAATTGATAATTTAGTTTGAATATGTCTTCTGTCTTACATTTTATTTTCCTTGTTTACTAAAGAAGATTCACAAAGGAATCCATTTCCAAAATAATACAGTAGACTATATAGTAGAACTGTTGGTTTTGTGGTCTCACCACGGCCTCTTTAAATGAGTTTCTAAAAAAAAATATTCACATAATTTTATTTATAAAATAAGATCAATTATTCAGCCAGACTCAACAAAGAATGTGCAGCAAGAAAGGCATCTGTTACACAAGAATTTTATTTATTAGCTTGAAATGTTCTCTTTCCATTTCCTGGGGAAATAAAAAGCAGCCAATAGAAAATAGATTTTAAATCTCATTGTGGGACTTTAGAGCTTTAGAGAAATGTGCACCATTTATCATTGTTATTAAAATGAAATTATTAATCTTCTGACATCTTAATAACTATTTTTATGTTGTAATAATTCAGGGCTCCATTGGGATCAGAGTTCCAATTCTGCAAGCCATGTCCATCATTTATGGAAGAAACCAAAGCTTTTTGTTGAACAAAATGACAATAGACCCTACAATCCAAACCTACCCACATTAATCTGGCTTAGTTCTCATGTAGCACAGTCAATTTAGCATGTAGTCTTTAGCTCTTGAGAAAACAAATCACGTGTGTCAGAATATTTAAAAGAACATAGTAAAAGTGTGCTTCATCAATCTTACCCTCACACATTTTTTCTACAAAGTGCTTAGGATTGCTAAAGTTTGACTTTTGTTTTGTTTTAAATCAGCAAGATGTGATGTTCAAGAAATTCAAACAGATCTAAAGAGCTTCTGGTTACTTACCCTTACAGTGAACTGGACCATTCAAAACTGCAGTGAAATTATATTTTTGAATACTCCCACCTCATAAAACATCATAGTATTGGACTGTGCAAATCTTCAAAAAAGGTGCTTCGGTACCCTTGGAAGCATGTACTAAAAAAAAACACCCCTCTGAATCTTTAAAACAGCTTGCAAAGCCTTTTTTTTTTTTTTTGCTAGAAATGAAGTTGCTTTAATATTTTGTTGTGTTTTTGACCTCAGTGACAAAAATGCCTCTACAAATATAAATGTTGGTAAGGTGCTGGGAAAACACTTCTGGAATTATTTAAATTAATGCATTGTACTATTTATGTTTTTATTTTTAAATGCAGTCTGGAAATGAGCTGTAGAAAAGCATCAGCTAATAGATGGCTGATTAATGGGCCTACTGTTTCATGTTAAAAGCAATGGAGGAATAAATTATCATTTTCTGAAGCAGGATGGACCGTGAAATAATGCATAAAGATAATATTAAAAAGTAGAAAGATAAAATCCAGTTACTCTATTGGATAAAATAGATTTACAGAAAAACACAGGCCTTATCAGTAAATTTCAGGGAAAATATGCTACAGATTACACTATTCTGCAACATTAGCTAGGTAACCTAGTCAATGGAAGTACTTCATTTAATTCATAAGCAATTATACTGTGAAATTTGCTTCAATATATGTGTATCTGTGTATTGAAAGACTTGTTTGCTGAAACTGCTCTGTTATAAAACTTGAAATTATAGAGAAGAAAAATTTAAAAGATGGATTTAGATCACAGAAAACCAGATATTACAGATAGTTGATTTGGCTTTCAGAGGGCTAGCTGAGAATTTGGAGAAGAAAGCAAATCCTGCATTCAATATAATGTATTACGATCTTCTAGAACCCTATAATGAGAATCAGTTCATGCGTATGAGACTCATTTTGTAGATCAGAGAAGACTTCTATTACAGTAAGCCTCTATTACGGTACATAAATATGTGACTTACCCAATATAGGTCTGCAATAGACCTATAGTCTATTAGTCATGACCATGCTATGCTGATGGAAAATATAAACTGACCTACATAGAGAGTATGTTGGATTATAGTACCAGATTGCAAAATTTGACAAAGAAATGACAAATCTCAAATCTTCTTCCAAAAGAATGTGCATCTACTCTATGTATGCATATATATAGGTATATACATATGAATTAATATTAGTTGGCCAATGTAGCTGCAAGACATACATATAAACCTTTGTATTTATGCATTTTTTTAATATTTTATGTTTCTTTAAGGGATAATGTAGATAGTACAATAAAAGGACAAGTATTTTAAAATAGCAACAATGCATCCATACACTGCTCAATCAAGAAAAAAAACCCAGCAATTTGAAAAATTAAATATAAAAACACCTCTCACTGGATTTTCATTGGGAAAAAAGTGGATTTAGTAACACCTCACTGATAGTGTTTAAAAAAAAAATATGCTCAATAATTTTATAATAGTGCAGACCTAATACACATACATACACATATTCAATTCACGTATAAACATTTATTATAATTTTAGCAGAAATATGCCTGGTAGTTAATTCATAATTAATTAATTAATAAGATTATTTTTTATCATTACAAATAACTTTTTGAAATTTAAATATTAGTCATTCATTACTAGGCTTGCTAGTAAAATAAATAAATAAATACATAAATAAATAAATATTCCTGCTGTCAGCTAATTACTCAAACACATTTTGGGTACTGGCAAAGGCAAATTACTCCAAATACTTATTTGAATGACTTTATAGCCTGTGTGGCTTGAGACCATTATACTATTACATTTCCACCCCTAAGCATTAATGTTCTTGTTAGAAATGACATTTGTAATAATTGATTAACCTTATTTGTTCATTTTATAGGATACTGGGTAAGAGATTCTATGCTAACAAAGCTGTTAGATTTTTGGGATAAAAATAAATTTTCATAAACTATCTCACACCCAAGGATCTCTCTTTTCTTTTTCTTCCGGTTTCTGAGAAATTGTTTTTAAACTTTCCATGTCAAAAATGTAATTTTAGCCCCAAATAGAAATATTGGATCACTTTGTATAATATTGGTAATCCACCTATCCATCCTCTTTCTTCATTTCTACTGATTCCTTCCTTCCTTCCTTCCTTCCTTCCTTCCTTCCTTCCTTCCTTCCTTCCTTCCTTCCTTCCTTCCTTCCTTCCTTCCTTCCTTCCTTCCTTTCTTTCTTTCTTTCTTTCTTTCTTTCTTTCTTTCTTTCTTTCTTTCTTTCTTTCTTTCTTTCTTTTCCTTCTCACTTTTTATGCAAAATGTGCCTGTGACACAGCTACAGTATGGTTATAAAGTAGTTATTCATGGCCTGTCATTTATAACCATAAAAATTGAATTAATTATAGCTAATTCAAGAGTATCATAACAGCTGATTACTCTGATCTCTATATAAAAAGATAATTGGTTTTCAGTCACCATTTTGTTTTAGTATTTAGTTGAATCATAACAGTTTTGATTAGTTCCAAGATCCCTGAGACAGACGTAAGGACTGAGCACAAAAAAAGTTCTTGGTTTTCAGTTTTTATTCTTATAGGCATTGTGGCATCAATTATTTATTTTCTTATGTAGCTCATTCTGTCTCAAAACAGCTCTTAAAATACGATCATAACATAATTGTCAGATTGTAATTTCTGTATGGATAGATGAATGGGAGAGAGAGAGAGAGAGAGAGAGAGAGAGAGAGAGAGAGAGAGAGAGAGAGAGAGGAGAGAGATGAGGTCCATCTGTGTTGTTACGTTCTTGTTGATACATTTGCTTTATGTACAGTAGAACCTCTGGTCACAGCCATAATTTGTTCCATAACTTTGGTTGCAAACCGATTTGGTCATGATCCGAACCTAATTTTGGAAATTTGGCGCTTATAAAAAAAATGACGCAGAAGGGGAAATCGGCCGCGAAAAAAAAATTGTGAATTTTTTTGGTCGGAACCCGATTTGGTCGTGGTCAGAAGTGTTCGTGACCAGAGGTTCTACTGTATTAATTTGCCTTATATTTACAACATTAAGAGCCTAGGATATTTTGATTGTCATGCTAATGCTCCTGCTTGAATCTGCTGATGTATTAAGAAAGGACCTAGGATCACTTTTCATAAGTTCTATGTATCTTTCATTAAAATATTTCAGAAAGGAAGCCCCCATTCCAGACAGATGGTAGCGGGACAATAATCAGCTATATTTGGTGAACTAATCTGCAGTAAACATTAGATAAGTATCTGTTAAAACTTCCGTGAGCCTTTTTTTTTAAGGCAAACTGATGGCCTTAAATCAAGGTTGGAGAACCTTTAGTTATGCAGTACTCATAATACGTCTCAATATTGGACATACTGGCCACAGCTGCTGTAGATCATTAATATTTGGAAAGTTAGCCATGTTTAGGACTCCTGACATTTCTTAAATGGTACTAGGTTGTGCATGTTAATTGAAAAAGTGGTAACAGCTTTCAGAAAAGAAAACAATTAATTTTGTTTGCATCTTGGAGGCTAAAACATATGAAGAACGGCTGCAGGAACTTGGTATGTCTAGTTTAATGAAAAGAAGGATTAGGGATGACATGATAGCAGTGTTCCAATATCTCAAGGGTGCCACAAAGAAGAGGGAGTCAAGCCAGGGGTGAAATGTGAATTTTTTCCCTACCGGTTCTGTGGGCGTGGCTTATTTTGTGGGCGTGGTTTGGAGGTCAGGTGGGTGTGGCTTCAGGTGGGCGTGACCATGTGGTCATGTGACTGGGTGGGTGTGGCCAATTTAGCAGTCCATTTTGCCAGGGAGCAGGGGGTTGGACTAGATGACCTCTGAGGTCCCTTCTAGCCTTTGCTGTGCTGTTTCAAAGCATCCTCTGAAGCTGTGTCTAGTGCCAGCCAGGTTTGTGGTCCTCCCTCCCTCCCNNNNACGAGGCACGCGCGCACCCACGAGGCGTGTGCGCCCATACGGCGTGGCCATGCGGCGTGGGAGGAAGCGAACCGTCAGTGAGGCCGGGAGGATTTCACCCCTGAGTCAAGCTATTCTCCAAAGCACCTGAGGGCAGGACAAGAAGCAATGGGTGGAAACTAATCAAGGAGAGAAGCAACTAAGGAGAAATTTCCTGACAGTTAGAACAATTAATCAGTGGAACAGCTTGCCTCCAGAAGTTGTGAATGCTCCAACACTGGAAGTTTTTAAGAAGATGTTGGATAACCATTTGTCTGAAGTGGTGTAGGGTTTCCTGCCTAAGCAGGGGGTTGGACTAGAAGACCTCCAAGGTCCCTTTCAACTCTGTTATTCTGTTTTTTACCTTCTATTTGTAGTGATGCTTCTCTAATCACAATTACTTTTAAATGATAAATTTCAGTGTTGAAGGAGTTTTTGACTTAGAAAAATAGTATTGCATTTATTAAGTGTAGTAGTTCAGCAGACTAGACACTCATTAATATTGAGAGGTCCTTGGTGCTCTCTGAGCTTGGTTGTTTTCTTGGAGACGGTTCATCACCCAAATAAGGTAACATGATCAGCAGTACTAGACTGATGATGTTACCTAGTTTGGGTAATGCAACAACTGCAAGAAAACAAGTTCAAAGAGCACCAAGGACCCCTCATTTCACCCCTGGGCTACAAATATTCTCCTTTATTGAGACTCATTAATATTGAATCATAAATTGTTTCTGAAAGATCACAGGTTGAAATCCAACCAGTTTCCCAAGTTTGAAAGTAAAACTGGTCGGGAAAATACAGACCTGGCTTTTTAAGGTCAGAACACACCAGTATGTATGCAAAATAGCAATAGCAATAGCACTTAGACTTATATACCATTTCACAGTTCTTTATACCCCTCTCTAAGCAATTTACAGAGTCAGCAGATTGCCCCCAACAATCTGGGTCCTCATTTTACCCACTTCGGAAGGATGGAAGACTGAGTCAACCTTCAGCCGGTGAGACTCGAACTGCTGAACTGCAGGCAGCCAGCAGTTCAGCAGAAGTAGCCTGCAGTACTGCATTTTAACCACTCTGCCACAACAGCTCTCAAAATAGCTTTCAAGTAATACCAGGATGTTAATTTTTAAGCCTGGTAAGAAAAAGGAGCATTTTTATAATAGTAACCATACACTGAATAGTAAAATAACATTGACCATTGAAACAAGATATGAATATGAACATCCTATTACAATTCTTGATTTTGAAACCAAGTTGTAAATATGTTCATTCCAGTGCTTATTCCACCAGTGACTCAGACTTCCCAGCAGTCTATCTGTGCTATTTGTAGCTCTCATTCAGTGAAGTTTTCTGCCAGCTATAATTGCTTACTTTGGCTTTGTCAAGAGACAGGAACAGATAATACTGTTCAGCTAGCCCTGGGAGAGCATGAAATTGTGTTAAGCAAGACTCAGAAAAATGACCGGATTAGCTTCTTTGGTGTAAGTGTCTAAATGTTATTGAAATTGTGATTTTCCTGTGTTGGTATATGCAAAGGTGACCACTCCATGCTAGGCCCTCAGAGTTCTATTCTTGACAGCTAATAGGACAATTCATTCGGCGACACTGACAGTAAGTCCCCCCCCTCTTTTTATTGTCTGCAGTTATAAACAGAAATGAGTACCTTCCCTGGCTCATGTGGATATACTGCTGCCTGGTTTTCGCAAAGGGGAACAAATTGGCTTAAAAATATTGTGGAAATATTCAGGCTTCTATTTTTGTTATCAGGAGCAGTGAGCACGATGCCCATTATTAAGCATATAGTACCTTTAAAATCAAATAGGAGCCATTATTGCCAGTGGAATAGGAAGTCCTCATGGAGTTAAAGCTCTGAGATTTCTAGTCCATCCTAAAAACTGTTCCCACCATCAGAAGGTGTTTACCAATTTCGGAAGTGTTCATCTAACTTAGCCAAATGCTACCTGGCTCAGCCACAAGGTGGCATCCATCACACAAAGCAAACAAGTAATTACAAGTATTAGTGAGAAAATGCTGAAAAATTAGCTTTTCTCTGTGGAAAGAAGAATTTGTTCTATTCTTAACTGCAGTTTCTATTTGAAATATAGTTAAATCATAGACATGGAAGGAAGATGCAATGGTTGCATCTAAAATATCTAAAATTGGGAAAACTATAAGATGAGAAATGGGGAAGGAATCTAAACATCTCCATCCCATTTAATGACTTGACATCATTGCATTGTTATTTAAAGTTCTCAATTTTTCAGTCCTCCTTACTATAACATTTGTAAGCATCTCTCTGAGGGTTCATTGACTGATGTCTCTGTAAATTGTTAGGGACAATATAAGAACAGGTTAAAATTTCCATCAAGTTGAATTTGACTCCTTCATGCCTGCATGGATATCCCCATGCAGTTTTCTTGTCAATTGTATGGAGATGGCTTGTCATTATCAGTCCACTTTTAGTGTTGGAATTCCCAGTGGCCTTCCATTAAAAGGCCTAGCCAGGACCAGGCCTACCTATTTTCCAGGCCCAAGCAAGTTTGGCTAGGTATATCTGCACAACAAGGTGTAAGTCATTGTGTCAAGGTGATACTATGTATGTAAGTTCTAAAAGATTAAATGGGGAACATATAATTCCAACTGTAAGGCAAAGCATGGGGATTGATCAAAGTTGTCATATTTCAGACTGATTGAACTACAACAAAGAGAGAACTACAAAGAAGGGCTAGGGCTGACATGATAGCAGGGCCCTGACTTGTTACTGTTAGCTATCTGAGATTGAATCATTAACCACTGATTACTTACCGTTTGGCAGCAATAACTTATCCATTGCCAAAATCCCATCTCCCATTTCAACTATAGTTGCAGGAAAAGCAAGAAGAAAAGGAGATGAAGCAGGGGTGAAATCTAGCAGGTTCTGACAGGTTCTGGAGAACCGGTAGCGGAAATTTTGAGTAGTTCAGGGAACCGGCAAATACCACCTCTGGCTGGCCCCAGAATGAGGTGGGAATGGAGATTTTGCAGTATCCTTCCCCCAGGAGTGGGGAGGGAATGGGGATTTTGCAGTATCCTTCCCCTGGAGTGGGGTGGGAATGGAGATTTTGCAGTATCCTTCCCCTGCCACGCCCACCAAACCACGCCCACCAAGCCACACCACACCCACCAAGCCACGCCTACAGAACTGGTAGTAAAAAAAATTGGATTTCACCACTAAGACGAAGGTATGTATGCCTGTTTTCCTGGCACCAAATAGACTCACTTCGTTCCTCAGAAGGGACAAGAGGATCTTCTGCTGTCATATCTGTGATTTCTAGGATCTGATGGAAGTAGCACAAAAGGACAGAGACTCATCCACTTTTCTTTGGTTGCAAACACAACACCATGGTTGTGTTGGCAACAAAATGGCCCACTTGTACCACAGAAAGTTTGCTTTACCATCAGGTATTATCTGCAGAGATGCTTGCCTCAGCAGCACAACTAGCTTTTCACTTTACCTAGGTGTGAAGACTGTGGGACATTTTTAAAATGTTCAGTGGTCTTTTGGAAGTATCACTTTGAAATCCCAGCAGTATGCTAGTACTTGTACTGCTACACACTGGGCACTAGTTTAAAATGTGCTCTGCACCTTTGACCTTGTATAAGTGAAGCTCCAAGATGGATGATTTTAGCTAGGGAAAATAGATACAAGTATTTGGTATGTCTATTGGGCATGTCAGCTTCTCGTAAAATGCTTTCTGATACTTGGGAACATTACAGAGAGGGTATTCCATAATCTTTATGGTATAATTTAACAATCTCTTATATATGATTTATAAAAGCCACCCGCTTCACAGCAGTGGTTCTGGGAAGTATGCAAAGATTAAAGATTAAGAACCAGTATAATAGCATAACTGAGAGAAATCTTCCACTTTGCTTCTTGGCCCACAAATTAGGTAGAAATTTGTTTTCAGCTTTGATGTGTACTACTTCTTAAAAAAATTTTCCTGGCACTTCTGAATAAAGTAGCTATTTTAATTACTTTAAGCCAGAAAGTCTTACGATTACTCTTAAAAGTTCACTTGGACTTCGTGCTTTCCCATGGAGCAAAATGATTTCTAATGGATCTGGCGATGGACTTTCACAGCACTTTCCATTTCTAAGTGTAAGCAAGTGAAGTGTAAACTGAACTAACATCCAGCAGTCTGTTCTCAGTGTTTGATGCAAAGCATTCCGATCAGTGGAGTAAATATGAAACAATCAAGATCTTCCAGCTGCATCTGGCATTGTTAGTAAACATACAGCAGCCACATCTTCTATGACACAGGCACTCTCTTTTGCTTCCCCCCTCCTTGTATTTGACAAGCTGATTTCAGAGGCCAATGACAACATCCATGTCTCTTTCAAGATGAGTGCATTTGTTTTGCATTGAAGAGAGCTGCCTTCATGCCCTTGGGTATCTAGTCACGCAGTGCAAAAAAGAAAAGAAAAGCCCAAGTTCATGGACTGTTGAGTGCTCAAATATGGCACTTTCTTAAGTGAAGGCAACTAGAAAGCAAGTGCAGCAATTAGACAGTTATGAAAACATTTTACTATAGGGAGATATTGCTGTTGGTACTGATATGGGAAGGGAAGGGAAGGGAAGGGACGGAAGGGAAGGGAAGGGAAGAGAAGAGAAGAGAAGAGAAGAGAAGAGAAGAGAAGAGAAGAGAAGAGAACTTGCTTTACAAAGAATGCGAAATAAAAATGTCCTTTAAATGAACTGATTTTTTTTTTAAATGTATGTATTAGTCTAGAGGACACTGAGTGAGAGAATGATTGCCGAATGCCCTAAAACTGTC
Source organism: Thermophis baileyi (assembly GCA_003457575.1). NCBI lineage: Eukaryota > Metazoa > Chordata > Lepidosauria > Squamata > Dipsadidae > Thermophis > Thermophis baileyi. Next base: position 3,803,457 of record QLTV01000598.1, on the reverse strand, counting down.
ATATAACAAATGTTTAAATGGAGATTTTCCAACAATAAAGAATTAAAAAATGGCATTTGGACTTTGTTTCTTGGGCCTCCTTTCTATACAAGTGCATTTGTATCTATACTACAGCCACCCAGAGTCACTTTATAGGGAGATACAGTAGGTGGCATAAAATTAAATAAATAAAATAAAAATAAATATTCTCAAATTGCAGCAGTTTATCCAAACTGTAATTATAGCAGCCAAATTCTTCATAGTATGTTCTGCTCAATGGAAATTAAACAGCTGGAGTGTCTTTGGAGTGTCCCTTCTAGCAGGAATTACCCACTAAACTGCTATAATTTAACTTGATAGGTACAAATAGTCCCTTAACACATCATTTAAATATCCATTGTGATAGATAGATAGATAGATAGATATAGATAGATAGATAGATAGATAGATAGATAGATAGATAGATAGATAGATGATAGATAGATAGATAGATAGATAGATAGATAGATAGATAGATAGATAGATAGATAGATAGATAGGCAGGCAGGCAGGCAGGCAGGCAGGCAGGCAGGCAGGCAGACAGACAGACAGACAGACAGAGAGACAGAGAGACAGAGAGACAGAGAGACAGACAGGACATTGAATATCCTGGAAATGAATAGCATGGGCATTGGAAATGAAATTAGTCTTATAGTTTTGAGAAATAGACTTAAGACAACAGAAACAAAATTTATAATTAAATTTTAATTTTAATTTTATAATTAAATACAGTATACATATATTCCTTTAGGGAAGAGAAAATAAGCCCTACTTAAGAGTGTGCACCCAAAATAAGTGCCTTACCCCCAAAATAAGCCCTACTTAAGCACCTACAAAGCTGGCTGCCTGCCCATTCTGTTTGGTTGCTCACGGTGTCGCCGACATGAGGCGAGGTGAGGCAAGTGGGGTGGAGCTGCCCCATGCACACATCAGCTTACCTCAGGACCTCTGCAGCCAGGCCATCCATGCCCCAACATGTGCCTTGCTTCACGGCACCAGCTCTGGCAGCCCCATACAACAAGACCCCGCATGGCCACCGGCCCACTTCTTCTTCTGGCACCAGTGCAGCAGTGGAGCTGGAGCTGAGCGATGCTAGGTGAAGGGGTGGAAAATAAGATCGGGTCTTATTTTCGGGGGAACACGGTATGTTATGTAATTGGAATTCTTATATTCAGCAAGGAGTTGGAACGAATGGTCTTCATAGCTTCTTCCATGTCTGGAATTTTATGGTTCACAGAAAAGATTGATACAGTTGTAAATGCCTAAATTGAGTTGATGATTTGGCACAATATTGGGGGTGGGAAGGGGAGGAGGATCTATCTTACATAGTGCATAGTGGAATGAAGAAATATTTTTTTGTACTTCACCCATCATCCATTTTGGTGGTAATTTGGGGTGTTGTTTTTCAAACTATTAAGTCTATTTGTACATTGCATTTTTACGTGTTGTTCAACTTTCTACACAAGAATTATGGCTTATTAAACATATTACTTTTAATTAAATTTGTATTACTCAGCATTGGACTTTAACACATTAGTATTGGTATTCTGTTTTGTACTTATTTATTACATTCACCTAATCATTTGGACCATTAATTGTATTTGTACCGTAGTACTTTACTCTCAGTGGCTGAGAGGAATTGAATGAAGATATTGACAGTTCTTGGACTTTTGTGTTTAAATACTTTTGGATGTTTATGTTTTTGTTTTTATTTGTGACTTCAAGTCACTCATGACTCCTGGTGACTGACAAGTCTCTGCAGTTTCTTTGGCTAGATTTTGCAAATAGTTTGCCATTGTTTCCTTTCTACAGCTGAGAGACAGTGACTGGTCCAAAATTACTGAGCTGACTTTGCATTTGAGGTGGGACTGGAACTCACGGTCTCTCAGTTTCCAGCGTGATGCCTTAAACACTACACCAAACTGGACGGTTTTGCTACATTCTATATCAGGGGTGTCAAACTCGATTTCATTGAGGCCGCATCAGGGTTGTGTTTGACCTCAAGGGGCTGGATGGGCGTGGCCAGGGTGGGTGTGGCCAGCTCTATATCACTCATGTCGGGGGCACCTGAGGTGGCCCGAGTGCTCTGCCAGCAAAAATGGAGCTCAGGAGGGCTGCACGCAGCCCTCCCAAACTCCCTTTTCGCTGGCAGAGGCACTGCAGGCCGGTCCTTCAACGTTTCCAAGGCAGCCCCATGGGCCAGATCTAAGCATCCCGTGGGCCAGATCCGGCAGGCGGGCCTTGAGTTTGAAACCCTTGTTCTATATCAATAAACCAACTTCATATTAGAAGATAGTTGACAGATATGGACATAATCCAGTGTTATTTTTCCCCTCAATGGAGTGCAATATCTGCACGATGACATATACATTTTATTAATATCTGATTATGGCTCTTTAATATTGTTGCTTCTTGGCTACAATTTAAGAAGGGGTTAAAATTTCAGTTAATTTGGCAAAGTTAATTCTGTACTGGAAAAAATATACATTGCAGCAATTGTTTAATAAATTGTTCCTAAATTGCAATTTCTATCCAGTGTACTCAATTCACAAAAGCTCAGTATAATGGGACACTGCTAAGTTATGCAAGTAGAATTTGCAGGTGGGAATTTCTATGCATTTTATAAACTGTCAGTGGCTAAATATAATGCTGTTAGTTATTTTTACAGTTCTGTACAGCTATCTGTAATTTCAGAATGTAAGATCAGTAATCAATGGAGACATGGCTGATGTAACTAAATATTTATAAAACAAACACATATAGGTAGTCCTTGAATTTTGTTCAATGACCTTTCAAAATTACAAGGCACTGAAAAAGTGAATGACCAGTTTTTACACTTACGACTGATACAATATCCCCACAATCAAATGATCAAAACTTGGGCACTTGGCAACTGGCAGGTATTTATGACAGTTGCACTATCTGAGTCAAGTGATTATCATTTGTAATCTTCCCAGACAGCTTCTGACAAGCAAAGCCAATGAGGAAAGACAGATTCGCTTAACAACTGCAGTGATTCCCTTAACTGTGACAAAAAGGTTGTAAAACGGGGCAAAACTCACTTAACAACTGCCTTGCTTAGCAGTGGAAATTTTGGATTCGATTGTGGCCATAGGTTGAAGACTACCCATAGAAAAACAAAGAAAATACTGTAGGAACTTGTCCAAAGTAACAGTTATTGGACAAAGACTAAAATTACTCTGAAATAGTTTTGGAAGAATAAGACAAAAAGAAACAGGTTTAAAATAGGAAGGTATTTGAAGTGAGTGAATGTTTCTTGAATGAATGTTAATCCAGGATAATCCTCAATTATTCTGTAAGTGAACATAATAAGTGACAAAGGTCCCTGGGTGCTTCACCGCTTACATGATACTTTCCCTTATTCTTAAAAAAGTCACAGCATGGGAGCAAGCAAGGCCAGCTACCAGTCTTTTAAATTCATACATTTACAAGGACAACTCTATATCCAAATCTGAGAATTGCTGTGTGCTTGGAAGAAGAAAAATTAGTAGCAATAATATTTTGCTGTTTATCTCCAAACATTTATCCTATTGTATCTTTCATCAGTGTGCAGAAGCCATTGTAGCAGAAGGATCTAGGATGCTGAATCAACATATTCCAATTCTAAATAAAGCCCACCTTGGAGACCCATGTTAGGCTCCAGAACAGCCTTTCTTACTTTATGTGCACCTATTTACACATACACTCAGATATGTTCATTTTAATCTCCATTGGAAATATAAGGTCTTCTGTTTTGCTGTCCAAAACAACCAACGGAAATGAAAAAAAAAAAAGTGTTTCTCTAAATTTTGTCTATATAAGGGAGAACATTAGAAAGAATGCTGCTTCTAGTTGTCAGGAAGGTGTAGTAATTTGTAGGTGGCTGTTGCTGCAGTTATTCTAAATAATTGTAGTTACAATAGGGGAAATTGGGTGGGAGGGAGAACTTTATTGTCACAAATAATGTCATTGTGCTGAAATGAAGAGTTGTATTACAGAGATAATTTTCAGCTGGCTTCACTCCATCCATCACAGAGAATAACACCTGGCAAATGGCTTGGTTCCAGCCATCTCTTGTTAACCTTTCAGTCTTCACAATAACTATCAGCAGGGACAAAGTCAGTGCCATAAATAAACTGGCATTCACAACTTTCCACCAGCTAATAAAGGTGCCTGGTTTTTAGCACTACAGAAAATAAAAATGTTCTGTTTAATTAGACAAAATTTTGCATTGGTGATGCAACCAACTGAAGGCAAAAATAATAACAAATCATAGATTGTATCAGAATTTAGTTTGGTATCCATTTATCTTTTTAAAATACAAAATTATTTGGAAATTCTTTTTTAAAATAGAAGAGAAAACTTGTAGAAATAAGCCTGTCCCAGGACCTTAGCCCTATCATTTTGTTTTAAATTAATCCTGTTATGATAATCCTCTTTGGTACATTTCAATTTATTAAATAAGACGTGTGAAGTGAACTCCAGATGCAGCATCATTTTTTGATACATCTAATGTGACGAAAGAGAAGAAAAAACAATTAGAAGATCAGAAGAGATACCTTCAGATAGACCTAGAATTGAATATAACAGAATATCACTTATTTTCATACGAAGTCCAACAAAATCCACATTAATTATCTACAATACTCTGGATAATGGCAATTCCCTTTTCCAAACCTTGGGTGGTAGACCGTACCAGTTAGTGTGATAATACATTTGTTGTTACTGCAAAACTCTTTTTTTGGTTTGGTATTTTTGCTCAAAATTTTCTGTCTTGCTGCAGTCTTATTCCATTTTCCTTATATCAGATTGCAAGAATGGGAGTAAATACTCATTTAGCTTTGGCAGTTCAGCAATTTCCTTCTGAGCAAAGGATCTAGTGATTATAATTATCTTATCTTTGAGCAGTATAATGCACTTTGAAAGGAAGAAAAAGTTTAGTATTAGTATTAATAATTTGGACATCCTGAACACAAGAACTGTCCTGCTGGACAAGGTGAAGGACCCACCTAGTCCTTCAAGCTTTATGTTATATATTGCTGTGATCAAGGATGTGATAGATAGGCAACAGGATCAGTAGCGCTTAATAGCTGAATGAATGTGTAGCCTTGTTTCACCAGATGCCATTTTATAGCAAAAAGCACAGCCTGAAGATCCATCTTGCCCAGCCTAAATGATTTTATTCTGTCAGATCCTTGTCCTCATTAATTGAGGTCTAACACCTATGGTAATTATGCTATAACGAGATTAACATATTGTTGATTTAATCAGTTATATGAATTTTACTGATATGTTTTAGCATGTTTTTATGGTCCTGTTATTTTATGGATTTTATATTCCATTGCCATTAACACTGAGTTGGTATAAAACATAAGAGAGAAATACAACCATAAGATAATGCAAAATGCTTAGTGCTTTGTACATAAACCAGGAGAGCTATTTTATGACAAACTGTGCTGGAACAATCAAATGGCATAGGTATCTTAAAGAATGATTGGCACAACACCTAATATGATTACAAAGCAGTAGGATAGAGTCTGTTGGAGGCTTGGTTATATATCTGCCAATTAATGTAATAGTGTAGCAGTTTTGTATTCCCAAAATCTGATGGTCTTGGAGAATGGAGGCGGTAATGTACATCTCTGAGTTGGCCTTGAGGCTTTGCTCCTATTCTGATTATATATAATAGCTAGTAGCACTCATTGTGTCTTCTTCCCACAAAATGAATAAGTTTCTTTTGATGTTGGGTAGTAGACGGAAAACCTCAGCTGCACACACGATAATGCCATCTTGGAGGAAAAATTTTGGAATTTGGATTGATGAGAATATAAATGTTTAAGGGAGGGCTTGTTGTAATAAATTCTTGTTAAACATGCTCGTGATTTATTTTAAAAATCCCAAGATAGTTATTTAAACAAACATTAATTAGCCTTGTATGCTTACATTTCTATTTATGTGAAAAATGGCAAACTGTGATTGGAAGGCAATCAAAATCTATGTGTTGCTATATCAAGCCAGTCTCTTTAATAATCGTGTTGTCAGTCTTGCTTCTACAATGTAGTCAGCTGGGAAACAGGCAGATGACAAAAACATAACAGTAGTAGAACACCGTTTTATGGCTTGAGGGCTTCTCCTGCTTTCTCTAGATGTGGTCTTCTGACAGCCCTTTCTAGCAGATTAATACAAGGAGCAGTGATGCTGGCACTACATTAATACTAAACATTGATTTTTGGATTTGTGCAGAAGGCCTGTTCTGGCAGTTTCTATACTGATGTATTGGGGGGGAAAAAAAAACTTAAGCCTTTATTTTCAGATGGTTTGTCATGCTTTTCTGTACTCTCAGGGGAGCATATGGGAATGAAATAAGAAGTCTTGTGAGGGCCAAGACCAGAATGCCCACTCTATATGAATCTGCAACTTGTTGAAACTTAATCTCATGTGCCTAATTTACACTCTTGACAAAACAGAATTGCATTTCCATTTTGTAGATATATAAATCTATCAATAATTTCTATGCTATGACAGTTTAATCTGTTGAAAAAAAATATTTTTAAAAAAAATGTCATTTAAAGTTGTGATCTGGTCAAATTCAGGGATTCTAGGATTTGAGGAATGATATAGTACAAAGGAGGTTCTTTAAAAAAAACTCCTGCCATTTGAAATTATAAATACAAATATGAAAAGTAAGAAGCACACGCCGTTTCAACACTGTTGAATAATGTGGACTAGTTGCATTGTATTCCAATGCAGATTATTCGATCATCCGAGACATACTTGATGAATAGTTTAAACTGCAAGTAAGAACATTTTCCCTTCTACTTAAGACAGCCAAAAACAATTCTAACAAAAATAATTCTAATAGCAATTAGCAATTAGCAATTATAATATATGTATGTGCTATTTATGTATGTGCTATTTTATTTCTAATTCTACCTATTTCTTAATTTTAACAGTTAAGGAATGGTTTATAGATATTGGTGACAGTTCTCTTTCTCTCTCTCTTTCTTTCTCTTTCTCTACTCTATCCCATGTTAGGTTACCAGTTGGCTTTTCTCTGGATAGTAAGGTTCTGTGGGCATGGCTTGGTGGGCATGGTGTGGCTTGGTTGGCGTGGCTTGGTGGGCGTGGCATGGGAAGGATACTGCAAAATCTCCATTCCCACCCCACTCCAGGGGAAGGATACTGCAAAATCTCCATTCCCACCCCTCCAGGGGAAGGATACTGTAAAATCTCCATTCCCACCCCACTCCAGGGGAAGGATACTGCAAAATCCCCATTCCCTCCCCACTCCTGGGGGAAGGATATTGCAAAAACTCCATTCCCGCCCCACTCTGGGGCCAGCCAGAGGTGGTATTTGCTGGTTCTCCGAACTACTCAAAATTTCCGCTACCGGTTCTCCAAACTACTCAAAAGTTCCACTACCGGTTCTCCAGAACCTGCTGGATTTCACCCCTGGCTTAAGGACACCTGTACATCTCATCTGTATAGAGTAGATCATGCTCCATGACATATTTTTCTTGTCAGGCCATCAGTACTCTTTGCTGAATACTCCATAAGCAAAATTATATGAATTTGCTCCTGAACCTATACTATAATTAGAAAAATAAATATTATGGAATCTTACATTTATCAGGCTACATGGTTCTTTATTAGAACCATTTATTTTCTACAGTCAGAACTGTGACAGTAAGCCTGAATACTTGACATGACTGAATGCAGGGTGGTTAGAAATGTTTACATACACCGTCCTCACCCAAGTCCTCCACCAAATATTCAGGCTCTGTCAGTCTCTCAGGTTTTTGAGCTGATGCAAGCTGCACTTGCCCATATGGGATCTATGACAACTCTTTTACTGCCATCCTGCCTTGCTGCTTCATGTGCGGGCAATATCAGTTTTCAGATGAATGGGACTGTTTAATAGATAAATTGAGACATAAGCAATGTACCCCTGTGTTCACAACGGCCATGATAAATTTTATCAGAACATTTCCTTAGCAACTCCTGAATCTCAGGATGCAAATGTTTCTTTTAACTAGGATCATTCTTCTCTGTAGATAACATAAGGGCAGGAAGTACCTGTGATCTATTATGTTATTACTTATAAATATGTATGCATGCATCATTTTCCCTCCTTTCAGAAATGTATAAATATGAGTGCATCTTTTTGCTGCAGAGGTGTGTCTCCGCTATTCTTTTGGGGGATGCCTGCTTCAATATATATATAGTCTTAATAAATCACTGCAATGAGCCTTGGTTATTTGCTTAGCACCATGCATTTTTGAGTTTTTGGCAGGCTCAAAAGAACTTAGGCCACTTGCAGCCGATGGGTCATGTGTTTGAGACTGCTAATTTACATACAATGGTCAACATGGAATTGGTGTAATTTTTTGAAGATTTTTTTTTAAAGAGTAGTTTTTACTGTTTGTGATCCTTGTTTTTAGTCTTGTTATGATTGTGACATTTTAATTTAAAATAGCACTGTTGTTTCATAAAATAAGGCTGGGGACTTCTCTGAAAAGAACAGTATAGAAACAGTATCATTAAATAAATAAATGACAGGTTATTTCTGGAAAGAGTGGGAATCAGATGTTGTTTAGGTAAAATAATAGTTAAAAGACTCCATGGCTTTTTATATGTGTATAGAAGTACATGTACAATATGTTATATAAGGGCATGATACTATAATTTCCTTGGGGATTATAGTCCCTCAGATTCAAGTGGATAGATTTCAAAAGAAATTTTTCAAAATGAATAAATAATGTAACTTAAATAAAACAGAAAATAATATTGGGAATAGTTGTGGGCATGAACATTGCTTATAGTCTGAAAATAGAATTGTTTCCATTACATCAGAGTAAATGCAAACAAGTTTGTATTATAGAATTCTTTATAGAATAGGATTCTTTGTTGGCCAAGTGTGATTGGACACACAAGTAATTTGTCTCCAGTGCATAAGCTCTCAGTGTACATACAGCAACAAGTGATAAATCGCGATCATAGTCATCATAAAAATACATTCCTCATAAATCATGATACAACACTTAGTGATAGTCAAAGGATACTAAATAAACCATTAACATAAATCATACTAGGATATTAAATAAAACAATATAAATTGTAAGATACCAGCAACAAAGTTATAGTCATAAGAAGATTTAGGAGATAAGTAATAGGAAAGATGAGAAGAATAATAGTAATACAGCCTTACTAGATTAGTTTGACAGTGTTGTGAGAATTAATTGTTTAGCAGAGTGATGGCATGGGGGTGGGGGAGAAACTGTCCTTGTGTCTAGTTGTTCTGGTGTGCAATGTGCTTTCTCTTCAGATAATCTGGTTTCCTGATTAGCTAATCCAGTGGTATGATTTATAGAATATCTGCAATAGTCTAAAAAATTCCAAATGAGTTCTATCAGAACTGCAAGATTAATCGTTTTCAAAATTACCATGTGTCTGTAACATAGTGCAGCTTTTAATTATCATTTTGTTTCATGTGTGATGAACTGAAATACATGGTTTTTAAAAAAGATTCCACTCTGAGATAATTATGAGGTGGAATTTTATTCCTTTTTCTTACTGATGCTTGAAATGACTATTTCTAAAATGAAATAATAATGCATAAGAGAAAGAGAAAGGGAAAGAGGGAGGAGGAGGGAGAGGGAGGGATAGAGAGAAAAAACACACACCATAAAATTGAAAATCTTACATATATACAGTATATAAATATAACACAAATGTTACATATATATTCATACCATGTTATAAGATTGAATTATTAAACATGAACTGAGAAGTTCCATTTGGTTTTAATCTCTGAGCATTTAATTATATTTTACTATTAATAACACAAATGAAGATATTTCAGGATTATATAACTTGGCACATATGAAGTGCTATAACATTTCTCAAAGTTTTCTGAATTTGAGGGCAGTTGGATGGAGTCCCAAAATTTGCAGCTTAAAAGTAATCAGCCTAAGATCTAAGCCCTCAAAGAAAATGAGAGAATCTATCAATTTATTTCTATCTTTTATATCTAGATTTTGAATGAAAGGCTGCTACTTCTCTTTCTCCTCCAGGGCTACTGACTGAATGTTGACATTCCATCCTTTGCTTGATCAGCTGAATTTAAGATGGAATTTTTTTTTGTTCTAAGTAGTCTGAGTTTTGGTAGGAATGAAGATTTTTATAACTTCAAGATATTTTGGAGAAACTTGAGAGTAAATATGGTTCCATATATATCCACATCTGTTTTAATATATAGGAAGGAAAACAGCTGCACCTAACTGATGCTTTAGACACACCACTCCTTGCTTCCTGTAGCCATTCTCAACTCCCATAGGCTGCCTCAGCAACCATTATTGCCTCCACCTTCTTCAAAGCAGGGAGAGGTCAATGGTGGTATCTGCCTGTTCTTCTATACATCTGAACCCAGAGCCAACTGGGAGCAGAGGCTCCAAGGAGCAATCTTTACACTTCTGATTTGAATACATAGTAACAGAAAAATTTATCATGAAGAAAAAGAGAATATTGGATGTTGAAGAATCTCACCAATAATAGCTCTATTTAGGATTTGATCAAACTAAGAGAGGAATCCTTACTTACTAGCCCAATTCCCAATGATTACTGTTATTCCATGTACTGAAGAATCCTTAATCTGCTTCTTCTTCAGACTCTCCCCATATCCATCAAAATACTGTATTTGATAAAATAGACCATAACCTACCACTAGATAAAATAGGAAAATGTGGGTTAGACAGCATCACCACCAGATGGATTCGTAACTGGCTGACCAACCGCACTCAACGTGTAGTCCTCAATGGAACTGCATCTATGTACATGGAGGGAATCTATGTACATGGAGGGTACCCCAAGGCTCTGTTTTAGGCCCAGTACTCTTCAACATCTTCATCAATGATTTGGATGAGGGGATAGATGGGGAACTCATCAAATTTGCAGACGACACCAAGCTAGCAGGAATAGCCAACAGTCCAGAAGATAGGCTTAAGATACAGAAGGATCTTGACAGACTTGAACATTGGGCGCTAGCTAGCAAAATGAAATTCAATGGTGAAAAAAGTAAGGTTCTACATTTAGGCAAAAAAACCAAAATGCACAGATACAGTACTATATGTGGTACCTTGCTCAATAGTAGTAACTGTGAGAGGGATCTTAGAGTCCTAGTGGACAACCATTTAAATATGAGCCAGCAGTGTGCAGCAGCTGCCAAAAAAGCCAACACAGTTCTAGGTTGCATAAACAGATTAATAGAAGGACTAGGGTAGACATGATAGCACTTGTTTTTAATCTCAGGGGCTGCCACAAAGAATATGGAGTCAAGCCTATTCTCCAAAGCACCTAGGGCAGTACAAGAAGCAATGGGTGGAAACTAATCAAGGAGAGAAGCAACTTAGAACTAAGGAGAACTTTCCTGACAGTTAGAACAATTAATCAGTGGAACAACTTGCCTCCAGAAGTTGTGAATGCTCCAACACTGGAAGTTTTTAAGAAGAGATTGGATAACCATTTGTCTGAAATGGTATAGGGTTTCCTGCCTAAGCAGGGGCTTGGACTAGAAAAACTCCAAGGTCCCTTCCAACTCTGTTATTCTGTTCTATTCTGTTCTGTTCTGTATTTGTTTGATCATTTTCAATTATCATGAAAAAGCCATGTACTCAATCCTACTCATTACTCCCAAATTGCTTACTTTCCTTAAAACTTGCTAATAATCTATAGTTCTATCTTTCACCTATCATATTTTCAGATTTCCTCACAAACCCTCCAATCATCTTCACATGCCTAACCCTGCCTTCAAATTCACTTAACAATGCTTACAAGTTTAAAATTCTTAATGGCATATTCACTATTCAACTGTCTATAGTTTAAGCCTCACCACTTTTCCACGATTTCTACATAAGGAAAGGTTGGATATTGAGAAGAAGTTGCACATGACTAGAATAAGAACAAGTGAGACAACTCCCTTCCTCAAATAGGCTGCCAAACCTTTAATAACCTGCCGAAACTAGCCACTGGCTTCAGATATAAGGTAGACTAGGCATGAATCAAACTAAAGGAGGCAAAGCTGATACCATGTTCTGGGGTACACAGTCTCAAAAGAATACCAAATTATCTTAGAAGATGTTACCAGAATAATCTCACTTTACTTTGCCCAGGTAGGGCAATTGCTCTATTGCTCAATTCAACTATGTGACTGATTTTTTTTTTTCCTGCAAAAACTCTCCTAGGAAAAGTTGAGGTTCTCTCCTCAACTTGCCCTAAAAGATGGGATAACCATAAACCATTCAACTTGATTTTACTACATTATGTATAGTTCTAATAACATGATCTGTAGGTCTAATTCCCTCAGACATGATTGCAGACAGTCACATTTAACATTTTTATTTAATATTTGTTTTCTGCATGGCTACATATCTTACTTCAGTTCCTGCAGCTTCTCAGTAAACTTTGAACCTTCTGTGAGAAAACCACTTGGAGTAGTGTCATCCAAAGTGCTTTCCATCTCCACATTCAGGTGTGAACAAGGCACTGTCTGCAGGTTTGTTGGGTAACTCCCCAACTATCCTCAAAAACCTAAGAGATCCATTAGACACTGTGAGAGTTATCTTAATTGTCTTCAAATCTAGGAGATATCCCTTTGCCCTGACAATGTATTGTACATATAAAAGAGAAAGTAATGCCACGCAGTCTAATGACTGTGTCCTCTCTCTTTACATGATAGTGCATCTGATCCAAGGTAGTCTAGATCTAATATTTAGCCACCTATATACTGTATATTGAGTCTGTGATAAGAGATCTGGGCCCTCTCCAGGGTATGGAGATTGAAATACAGCAGTATTTCAATCTTGAAGATGCCAACACTAGTCTTGAAATGAAATCCGGGACTCAGGTAAGTACTGATTACTTCACCTTATAAAGGATATTGTAGGAACTAAAAAGAAATGCAAAATAATCAGGAGGCTAAAGCAGTTCCTTTATATATATATATGTATAAAAACACTGAGCATCTTAAGTTTTTGTTAGGTTTCAATAAAAAAATGTGAGAAGAGACATATTAGGAATAAAGCCATGTATTTTATATACAATGTGGTTAAACAGGCATTTTTTATCCCTGTCTCATAGTGTTGGAGTACATGAAACCTCAAGATCCATAAAAAGAAATATTTCTTTGCACATCAAATGCAGTGATGGCCATCAATTTAAATTATTTTAAAAGGAGACTGAAGAAATTCATGGAGGATCAGGCTATTAAAGATTATTGTTTTGAAGGCTGTTTGTTACCTTTAGACAAGCAGCAGGCCTCGAATACTAAATGCTAGGGAGAGGAGGGCTATTTTCTTTACCGGATGTATTTCTGAATTTCCCAAATACACATGCAATAGTTTACTATTCTAACATAGAGTGCTAACTAGATGGGTCGGTGGTTTAATTTTATCTTCAATTAACCTCTTTAAAGCAGGGACAAATGTAGCTTTTTAAGTTCCTGTACTGGTCATGAAAGCTGAATTTGGTCACTTGTGTTTGTGTTCAACCCAGATTTATACCATACCTATTCATTCTTAATTCTATTTACCACACACATTTAAGTATCCCATTCCAATTGGGCTAAAGTTATTGCTATGTTCCTCTTGATATATCCTATTCCCACTGTCATATAAATAAGCGGGCAAATGCCCGCCCTCATAAACAGTTTATTTCAACAAACATTTATTCCTTTCCCCAGACTACATTAAACAAGTTGCTCAGCAGATCGATATTTGAAAAATTATTCAGTAACATAATCTACATCTTGCCATGCTTGCACTTTTCAATATTCTTGCAGCATTTATGTTTTCATTATCCACTCCATCCCCAACTCAGACGCTCTGGGAAGAAATTTTGAGATCTGCTGTTCCAGCACATCTAATGGGTCCTAGGCTGGGAAAGAGGTTGAAAAGATCCTTTCTTTAATCAATCCATTTTTGTACCCTTTGCATTCTGTTTCATTTTATAAGTGGCAAAATGAAATTTTCAACAGCTTCTCATCTACTAAAGTTGATTTCTCATTTGTACATAAGTGCATATACAGTATGTGTTGCATTCTCTTAAGGGACAGTCACGCTCACCTTATTTTTCTTTGAAGATGAAGGAACCTTCCTTAAAAGGATTAGTTTGACAGATACTCCAGAGATATTGCAAAGCAAACAACTATTTCTTTTTTAATATGGCAATTAAGAATGGTCAGATTATAGAAAAAAAAGAGTACAATTTTGTTCTTATAATGGATTGATGTTTTAATGATAGTCTGAATGTTTGATTGCAGTCCTTTAATGGATCTCGGGAACTGAATCTGGGTTAGATGGTTATATAAACAAACTTTGCATGTAAGAATGTAGATTAGGGATTTAAATTAAAGCATAATTTTTTTCCTAAAACTCAAATCTACTGTCTTACTTGGAATAAAGAAAGCAGATAAGTTACATGATGCAGTTTAGACTGCTGGAACTGATGTTTCCATCCTTGGGAATATAATAATAAAAAATGTTCACTAAAATATGTTTTCATGTAGAATTGCTGAATACATAGCTTATTTTTATGCTCAAAATGAAGCTCAAGACGAAGATAAGGATTCAAAACAATAAAATTACCACTCAAAAGAATAAAAACATACATAAATAAAGAGAAACAAACACATTCATTACATCTCCCCCTCAATAACACAGCTGTTTATATTGGAGTGCAGGAAAGGACTATCTTGTTTTTAAATCACTTTCTGTCTGAATAGCAATAGCAATAGCACTTAGACTTATATACCGCTTCATAGTGCTTTACAGCCCTCTCTAAGCGGTTTACAGAGTTAGCATATTGCCCCCAACAATCTGGGTCCTCATTTTACCCACCTCAGAAGGATGGAAGGCTGAGTCAACCTTGAGCCGGTGAGATTTGAACCGCTGAACTGCAGCTAGCAGTCAGCTGAAGTAGCCTGCAGTGCTGCACTCTAACCACTGCGCCACCTCGGCTCGAATAATGGTCTTCAGTAGCAAAATCTTCTTTAAAAGCAAGCTGACATGACAGAATCTAACCGAATTGTATCAGATCAGAGAAGCTGTACTGTAGAATGGGAATATTTGTCACCTTTGTTCATGAGCCACCTAAGATAAGTTGTGAGGTCTATTTGTTAAGAAGAAGGCAGAGGAGGAGATTTCATCCCAGTTCTAGTCACAAAAACCTGAATGGGATGTTTAACACTAAGATAATCTCTGTTCAGAACATAAGACATGTATTATCTGAATGTGAAGCTTCTAGAAATTCCTGAATATTTTTGGAATTGGCTTGGTCAAGGATGCTCATAGTTTCCAGTTGAAACTATGGTTTAGTCTGTCCATATCTTGCAAGATTAAGGAATTTCACTGTATTCATACATATTATATATCAATAGGCACATAGCGATAAACCACATTTACACACCAGTAGTGGGTTCTAAAACCCGTTGCTACCGGTTTGCTCGCATGCTCGCACGCATGCGCACCGCTTCTGCACATGTGCAGAAGCGTCCCAGGCGGGTGGGCAGAGCCTCCTGCTGCCGGCGCTACCGGTTCTAAGAACCGGGCAAAACCGGGAGCAACCCACCGCTGTTACACACCATTAAAAATAATAAAAAACTAAAAAAGAGCCCAAAACTCCAGAACGCATCCTTTCTAGCAACCTACACCCAGATAAGCAGGGATTAATACCAGACAAAAAATCAATAAGAAAACAGTCTAGTTGTGAGAATGGATGGAAACTTACTCTTTTATAAAATGTATCAGAAGAATTATAAAATACTTTAAGTCAATAACTCTTACTGCAAGCCTCAGTAGCAAGGCCAAATAAAAACCACATATGATATAGAGCTAGTCACTGTGTTTCAGCTCAATCTGAATGTTCAAGTAAGCCCATGCTCCAGACAAATGGTAAAAGACAAGATAAGATAGATCCTGTTGTAACAAGGCAGGGGTAATCACGTTTGTCATAAACACAGAGTGTAAGGGATCATAGGCGTGACGTATATTGTGTGGAACATGTATATTGTGCGGAAATGTATAAATGCATGGTGTGAAACTTGAAAAGTGTGCTTCACGATCTCAATCCAACTTGGGAAGGGACGTGTAGGCTTGCCTTTGGAAACGCATTTAAATAAACTCTCTTTGTTTGTACATCAGAGTTGTCTGTCGAATTAGTGAGTATAAAAGTTTGGGTGTTTTAAATCTCACATAATCAAGGAACCACAGGCACATCAATACTGGCAGGGCAAACTACCATATATAAAGAATGAGAAAATCCCACATTCAGTAGCACTTAGCTGAGTAATGAAATTTCTGCAAATATTCAAACTCAGAAAGCACCAAGGATTTCACAGTTAAACTCTGAGCTACATATATTCACTTTTAGGTGTACTGATTATGTTTAAGGGTGGCCTTCCACAATCTGGGTTCAAATATATTAGGACTGCAGCTTTATTTATTTTTCAGACAGTATGGTAGAAGATACCTGACCAGGGAAGGTTAGAATAGTTTTTAGTTTGGGCTGTATTTCATGTTTTGTAATTTTTGGTTTGGTGTTTATCTGTATTTTTTACAGTCCATAAATAACAAATAAATTAAGAAGCTAAATGAGTTATTGCGATAAAGACACATCTGTCCTGCTACAGACTTCACATTTTTAACACACAGTTTCTTGGGTGATTATCAGTTTACTACTAGGCTGAAGAAGTTACAGCGAAACAGGGAATGTAAATGAAGTACAGAATATAAACAGAGGCAAGGCCTTATCTACAAGGTTTGATTTGAAGAACAGGAGCATGGCAAAAGAAACCTCCAGAGTCAGTTCAAGGTTTCAGAGCCAGGTCAAAGTTGTCAGCCAGTTCAAAGGTCAGAGACACAAAAAGCAGAATTCCCCAAAGAATGTCATACACAAATCAGCCATCAGACTTTTTCTCCAGCAAAGGGAACAATAGCAGAGTAGATTCTTTTATAGGCTGCAGCCACCGATCACTAATCAGAAGGTTTACTTCTTTGCTTGAGAAGGAGTTTAATAGACCTTCTTTGTTCTTCTCCCCTTTCTACTCATTGCATGGGACTTCTTACTTTCTCCAACTCTTCCAGCTGCTTGGGGGTTTCCTATGTTAGATCATTCTCATGTGATTCCTCCAGAGGCTGATATATCACAGTTCAGCTGGAGCTTCTTTAGGGTCAGATTCAGATTTTCTCTCTCCCTCTCCCTCCCTCCCTCCCTCCCTCCCTCTCTCTCATGTCATCCTTGGAAATGGCTTTTAGATTTTTTGATCAAGACAGAAAAAAAGAAAACAAAATTGTGATTTTGGGATTTGCTGATTAGATTAGTTTGTTGTTACAGAAATGGCTAATATTAACTATGCAAAAGTAAAAAGTTGAATGACTTAAACTTTGTATTCTACTGAACTGAAAAAGATTTAATTTCCTTCCCCCATTTTCCCCTTTATCAAACACTTCTTTACCTTTCCCATTTCCTTACTACCTTTATTTTCATTTATATTTTATATCATGATAATCTTAATATAAATATTTTTAAATAATAAACATGTAATCTTCTGCTTTTAAAAAACACACACCAAAGGTCAGAAATATATTATCCCCTATTTCTGATATTTACTTTTTTTCTGTAGGAAATGAAGACACCACTTGCTTTCTGTATGAAAAATGCCAAAACTTATTATGGTAGAAACCCTTCAAGGCACAGCTACAAATCAAAGTGTGAAACTATAATTCAAAGATATAGCATATGGGATACATGTTACTATAGTGTGATGTGCAACATCACAAAAACATCAATGCAATAACTCAGCATTTCTTTTGAGATTATTCTTGAAAAATAAAATATATAATTTTGGAAGAATTTTTAAAGAATGTGGTACAAGCCTGTAATAGCCCAAACATCTTAATATTGTACTTATCATATTAACACACTCTTTCTGGGAGTTGTGTTGTAAATATATGTACATGTGTGTCTTTCTGATTAAAGTCGTAATTTTTCACCCATATTATAATTTTTCATTAATAATTTCAGAAGTGTTAACTTTTCCTTTAATTCACTTAATTTTCCGCATACCTACTGCAACCAACACCACCAATAACCACTGCGCTAGTTCCTTCAGCAATACATACATACATGCACACACATACATACATACATAATGAACCAATCATATCTACCATAAAATATATATTTTTTGTCAAATTTCTTGCTTACTCTTGTGCCTTGTCTCTATCGTCTTCTTTCCCTACAAAACCACAACATAAAACCCATGATGCCTAGGTTAAATTTCCTAGCCCAAACTTCCTAGCAGATACAGCTAGATTTTCAGAGCATTGTAGAAGGCTAATGGGTGGAGGCCATCCATATTTGCACTAGGTTGTTGTTCTGTAGGACAGGAACTGGCACTGAGAGGTAGAACTAAAACTGTAACACAGCAGAATAGCTAACAGATCATTGAAACACTTCAGAGCCACTTGATTTGTTTCACAGATTTGTTACAAAAAAGGATGATTCAATCAAAATTTCAAAGAACTGAAGGTTCAAAAATTTCATACAGCTTTATTATGACTCTCAGTACATTTTCCTAATATTTACAAAATTAAACATATATTGGAATCTGTATAATAATAATTACTTTTGATATTATTTTGGTTTTCCAGAAATCAAACAGAATTGGATTCTTTTTCTCTGAAATGTGCCTACACAAGCCATATTATCAGAGATATTAGTAAGATTTCATCATTTCTTTTAGTAACTCTCAGAGAAAGCCTTTGTTTCTTAAGTCATCACTCTCCTATGCATATTAACAACATTCTTCCTTTTTTATTCCAAACTACTTATCATTTCAACTTCTGTTTCATTTTTAAGCTGCAAACATATTGGAGGAAAATGAAGTTTTTCATACATGTAGCATTGTTTCACCAGTGGAAAAATCCATTGTATATTCATCAGAGTAGAATCTTATTGCCTTTTAGGCTAATTGATTTGGCAAATAGCAGAGCTTATTTGCACACATTTAAATATAATATAGGTTAGATGTGAAGCTATCATTTCTCTGAAATGCCTTTGAGTGCACTGAAGACTAATGAACACCTGCTACACAGTTACAGGATGAGGTAAAATCCCAATAGTCAAGTTGAACTGATACAGTCCATTACCTACTGAATCATGTTCATACAGGTAACGTATGCTTAACTTTTACTGCAGTAGGCTCAGAAATGTGTGCAGAGATATAATGTATAAAATCGGCAGAGGAAAAAAGTAAAACAATGTCAACATTTGTGAATTCTTTGTGGAGGTATATGCAGAAAGCAGGGGTGGGTTCTAACTCACCTCGCTGCCGGTTCGCTTCCTCCCGCACTGCATGGCCGCGCTGCATGGCCGCGCCAGTGCTGGGGGGGAAAAAATCCCCCCCAAAAAAGCTGAAAACAAGATGGCGATGCATGCGCAGTGCCGGAAACTCAGCTTCTGCGCATGTGCAGAAGTAAAAAAAATTTTTTTAAAAATCTCCCCAAAATTTAAAAAAAAAATCCAAAAAAAGTATGGCGGCGTCCACGGACCGGCACCGACCGAACCCGCTCCGTGACGTCACCGTGATGTCACCAGCGGGTTGCTACCAGTTCGGGCAAACCGGTCCAAACCAGGAGGAACCTACCTCTGCCAGAAAGTCTACTTGTCGTGTCTTTGGAATCTCATGATGTGCTAGCATTACATAACAAGACCAATTTTCACTAACTTTGACATATACTGTAATTTTGTAACTATCATGAGCAGACATTAATTAGTATTAACTTTATTTTGGAGACTCTCAATTAGATGGAGAATATTAAACTGTGTGATGTGCTGGTCTTCTAACATAATCAGAAACTTTAGTTCTGTAGTTGTATTAAGGAGATAACTGGAACAAATTGTGCATTGTTTTATGCAAGTCCATAAAACAAATACTGTAATTGTGAATATGTTTTTTAAACATCTGAGCGGACATGTAGTTATGACTGTATCTTCTGAATAAGTAAAGAAAACGGTCACTTTATATGGAAGGAGTGGACATTGGCTTTTTTAACCTTAGTGCAATATATTTATTTATTAAAGGTATATGCTACTCATCTAATGGTGAAGAGACTCTGGAAAGCTTACAACATTGTAAAAACAAGAACAGAATATTAAAACAATAAAATATTAAAAACCAAAGTATGTTATTACATGTGCATTCAAAGATATTTTAATAACATTTAATAGCATTTTATGATTGTACTTTCAAAATTACAATACTTTAAAATGAAAGAAGGCAATCATTTATAACAGTTTATAACAAAGCAGCTATACCTAAGTATATGCAATTATATGTAAATTTACCTACAATAGTCTTCATTTGGAATTCCCTTAACTAGTCTATGTCATGACACTGTGCCTCTTTTGCTGTGCTGTCTTAGGCTGAGCTATATGTTTCAATAAATGGAAGAGCAATAATTAAGCATCTTAATTTTTTAACTGAAAGAAGTAATTTTAAGAATTTTCTAATGGGAGCATATAAGAGTCTCCTAAACAGTTTGGCTAAAGCGTGCCTGAAGAGTGGAATCAGAGGAGACCCTGAAGACTAATACAGCCAAAATACTTGACAGAGTTGTAAATTCTAAGGCGTTGGCATATCATTAAGAAATACATTTACATCTTACAACTAACAAATCCACATTTAGGTGCATTAATATTTTTTCATGACGAGTAATGGCAGAGCAGAATTCTGCTTTTCTTAAATAACAAGAACAATAGCAGGTAGATTGTAATAAAGTTCATAATCTGATTGTAAGGTTGGTCAGAAAGACCGTGTATAATTTTTTTTAAAGTAATGCTGAAAGTATGGCTTAAATATTCAGTTGCTCTTAGAAGCCTATCAGGGTTCCTAAAGTAATTTTAAAAAATTGCAATTGTGCTGTTGTACTGTACTCCCCAAATTTCTCTCATTTCAGTCCTTAATTTATGTCTTTAAAAAGGAAGTTGAAAAGAACAATAGATGAAGACATTGCATATAAACACTGCATAAGCTATATGCCAAATGGAGTATCATATACGATCCTTATGATGCATGTATTATTTTTGTAGTATAGTTATTTTTTATTTCTTTATAATTTGATTGTGCTTCTATCAATGACTTCAAGAGCTTCTGCACTTGTTAAATGAAATACATAAGGATAGGAAGTACATACTATCTTGGTCTAGATGTTATGTTAGTATCTTTCCCATCAGAGAAAAAAAATTGCCAAAAGTTACTTGCTCCATTCAGAAATGTTTTCAGTATGTGAGACTGAATATAAAACTGACAGTTTGTCCTTACTTTGTACCATATAGGGGCCATAAAATATTTGAAGGTTGAACTGGGAAATATTGCAGCTTATTTACGTCTTTTCTTCCAAATAAATGCATCTGCTCTATAAATCCATATCCTTAATGGATATAGTATTTGGTATATATATTTAAAGGAATCATTTCCTAATAGGATTCACTAGGAAGAAATAAGTGCTTGTCCTTAAAGAACAAAAGCCATTTACTATATTTTCCCTCCCATATACCTCATAATGTGAGCAGGCAAATGCCAAGCATAATGTAAACTGCATAGTAAAACACCAGGAAATACTATACCTAGAAATATTTTCACTTAATAAGTGTTGTGCTATTAGCAGTGGATTTTATGGAAGGCAGGAGATGTAAATCTGCCCTGCAGACTAAGATTTACAGATATATCCTATTCCACTCCAGTGGAGGAATTTTATCATGTTCAGTGCTGTTATGCAAGTTTTCAAAATATCTTTAAGCATAGAATATTCCCTCATATTAATCATTATAAACAAAAATCGTCTTTGAGATCCTTATATATGCTCTTCCCCATCCCATTCATTCAAAAGGCATCTAAAATAATCCCAAAGAATTCAGCACATTGATAGCTATATTGAGACTATTGTACTGATTACTGAAACATGTAATAAGCCAAATAAAGATGCTATTTTTTCACATTTACACCTAACATATCTTGTCCCATTGTACATGCAGCATATCTCTCCTGGTCAGAATCAGTCCATGTTGTACAATCATCCTGAGATGGGCTTCTGTGATAGATTGAAGGTAATCCTTCCTAGTGGCAGCCCCTACATTTTGGCATGTATCTTGTTTTCTAAAGAAAGGTGAACAATTTAGATTGCAAAGCACTGAAAGTCATTCGGTCCTAATGGCTTTTGATGAACTAGTGGACTTGGGTTAAATTTGTGATGGTTGTTATGTGATTTATTGCATTTCATTTTTATTTAAACCCACCATAAATCACAACTTAAGTATAGAAGTATAGAAATAAATAAAAATATATCATTACATAGGTCGTTGGGAGAGGGAAAAATTGTTTCTTTAATTTTTATATATGTTAATCTCGGTATGCCACTCAAAGTCATCTACTTAACTACGTTGAGTACCTGGAAGGAAGAATTGAGAGGTGTGATGGTTTTATCACTTTTAGCACAGCTAGCCAGTTCATTTTATTACTTCAATAATAAAGTATATTTTTATTAGAGCAAGTGGAAAAGAATGATACTTTTGGTCTCGTTAAGTTTAAGTTTAAGTTTATTTGTATTTCTATGCCGCCCAACTCCCAAGGGACTCTGGGCGGCTTACAACAATATAAAAAAACTTGTTAAAATATAAAAAACTATTAAAAAGAGACATAATAAAAACATTTAAAAACAATTAAAAACTCATACACACCGTTTCATGGCCGGATCTCGCCAAATTGCAGAAGCGAGATCAACGGCACCAAGCCTGCCGGAACAGCCAGGTCTTCACCGCTTTCCGGAAGGCCAGCAGGGTGGGGGTAGTCTGGATCTCAGGAGGTAACTGGTTCCAGAGGTCCGGGGCAGCCACAGAGAAGGCCCTCCCCTGCGGGCCCGCCAGCCGGCACTGTTTAGCTGACGGGACCTGGAGAAGCCCAACCCTGTTAAAGTTCCACCTAGAAGGTAGGGTAGGCAAAGGAAGATTGGAAGGATGAAAGACTAAAACAACAAAGCAACAATCATCCTTCTGTTGGTAGATCTTTTAAAATAAGTGAAGGGCCTGCAAAATTGGCCAAGGGAATTAAAAGGGTAAAAACAAACAAACAATAGGTTAGAAGGAAGTCTGATTTGTGCAATTGGCTTAGTTCTTTATTTTCAAGACAGCTTGTTTATCTTCAGACTGGCATTTTCTCTATTAATGCTGTGGGTGGGGAGAGAGGGGCTATTGATAACGGGTTCTAATCTAAACATTTTCAATAAAAATAATAGTCTGCTCCCAAGTATTTTAATGTACATGTTAAAGAAAAAAAAATCCTCTTGGCCAAATTTACTGCAGTTTGGTTGGGTATATAGCAATCCAGAACATGGACTGATATCCCAACTTACTATTCTATATCTGAGATGGAAAATCCAGGGAGTACCAGTTGTTCAGAGTCCCAATTTTTTTCTGTGACCAAAACACCAGAAACATTTTAATTTTCACTCTTATGGAACAAAAATACTCAAGAGTATTTTGAGTTCTGGTCCACTGGAACACAACTCACTTGAAAAGTTCTAACAAAAAATATTTTGGGGAGGGCTGTTTTACTCCAAGCAAAACATATTTTTTTCATTTCATGCACATTCTTACCTGTTGTTAGTCAGCATTATTTTTTGTAGTCTGGAAGAGGCTAAATAGTAGAAGTAGATGCAGAAAGCAGAAGTAGATGCTACTATTCCTTTTTCAAAACAAAATTAGGCTAAATTTGCAATTAATTTAAAATTAGGTTAAGATTGAAATTATTAATCTTTAGCTCAAAATAGCAATGATCTCTGTTCAGTTCCATGGGTGGAACCAATTCCGACCTGAGAGAGCACAGGACTACAAAGTAGGAACTAATCCACCTCTTTTTAAAATGCATTTACTCTTTTTCTCTTCCTTTTTTTACTCTGCTTTTTAAAAATTTTATGTAATGCAAATGTATTTGTTGTTTTAATAGAATATTGTGTTAAGAATAGCTAGAAAAATTTGAAAATATGAAGAAGTCTGTCTCCAAAGCTGTTATTCCATGATTCAAATGAGCTACTACAGGAATCACATTAGGATTTTAGGTAAGCTTAATGAAATGTTCGAACACAGAGAACATATCTCTGGATATTATACATTGCAAATTAGGGAATTATTTGCAAATTATTTGTCATAAATGTATACCATTGAATGGAAATTAATCCATTCCAGAATGGAGCTTGCTTTAAAAAGGCTAATAGCAAAGGTAAGCTGTGTAAGTCCCATTTTAAAATTAAAAACCGGTTTTAAACTTTAAACAAAAAGGGCTTTTGTGTTTCTTAGTTTTCTTATATATTATTGGCAGTGAATGAGGACACAGTTACGATTTACTGTGATACTTACATGTAGGCAAGAATAATTTCAATAGAACTTATTCCAAATTGCAATCTTTGTAGTTTGAACATCACAGTGACGTGGAAGCTTACAAGTAAATACAAATTCTGAGTGGAAAAATTCTTTGCAGAGAAAACTAGTAAGAAAAAAGTGTAATTTATCCTTTCCGTAGAATTCTAATTTTCTATTTGCATGGAATTATAAGGTAACAATGAAGGGATGAATTTGATTGTGTGCAGTATGAATTAAAACTATCTCACTGCATCTTGCTTTATATGGCTGAATTGAAAATAAAAATCAGCCTCTAAACTGGTTATAACTTAGATAAGAGGCCATGGCCCCCCACCTCTGCTCAACAAGGCTATAGACTAGACCAGAGGTCTTCAAACTTTGCAACTTTAAGACTTGTGGACTTCAACTCCCAGAATTCTCCAGCCAGCAACGCCTGGACTAGACTAAGTGAGTTTTGACCCATTTTATGACCTTTATTGTCACAGTTGAATCTGGCTTCCCCATGGACTTTGCTTGTCAGAAGATTGCAAAAGGTA
This sequence comes from Thermophis baileyi, assembly GCA_003457575.1. Lineage (NCBI taxonomy): Eukaryota > Metazoa > Chordata > Lepidosauria > Squamata > Dipsadidae > Thermophis > Thermophis baileyi. The sequence continues at coordinate 3,778,435 of QLTV01000598.1, read as the reverse complement.
ATCACATGACCCCGGGACACTGCAACCCTCACAAATATGAGTCAGTTACCAAGCATCTGAATTTTGATCAAATGACCATGGGAATGCTGCAATGGTCATAAGTGTGAAAAACAGTCATAAGTCACTTTTTTCAGTGCTATTGTAACTTTGAACAGTCACTAAATGAACTGTTTGAAGTTGAGAGCTACCTGTACTCTCTTTTGCAAGATGCTGCCCTTGTATTCATATTATTTCCAACTGCAAAGGAGTGGTAAGTTTAACAGCTTTTAAAAAAAATAATTTTGATTTTGTTATTCTCACATTTCTCCAGGCAAAGCTGGTATTAGTGGCTATCTGTTGCCTAATCGCACTGCTTGACAATATCTCTTTTGAATCCATGTTTGTGTTTTTCTCAGTCAAGCTGAAAGATAAAGCCGGGCTGATGAAAACTAGCAATTACGCAACACACCAAGTTGCCAAGCTGGAAGTTGGAAAATATTAGCAATGCTGATCTGCCATTCTGAAAAGAAAAATCTGTACCCCAAAGTAAACCACTTGTGGCACCTCTTCCCTTAGCAGACAATTTTGGTGATTTTTTTTTCAGGCCAACAGAAAATACATCAGAACTATATGGAGACAAATTAATGAACTGTGGGTATTGCTGAAGGCATCCTAGTGAGCCATGGTTTGATAGGTTTGGGCAGAGGTGGGTTCCTCCTGGTTCGGACCGGTTCGCCTGAACTGGTAGTGACCTGCTGGTGATGTCACTATGATGTCACGGAGCCGGTTCGGTCGGTGCCGGTCCGTGGACGCCGCCGTCTTTTTTTTGAATTTTTTTTGATTTTTTTTTTTTGAATTTTTTCCCAGGTTTTTTTTCTTCTGTGCATGTGCAGAAGCCGAGTTTCCGGCACTGTGCATGCATCGCCATCTTGTTTTCAGCTTTTTTTGGGGGGGGGGATTTTTATTTTTATTTTTTTGCACTGCGCGGGAGGAAGCGAACCGGCAGCGAGGTAAGTTAGAACCCACCCCTGGGTTTGGGGCTTGCATAGGGATGAGAATAACAAAAGGGGGAAAAAAAACATACTTGGGATGCTTTTCACATAGAAGAGATTTTAGTGCAACAGAGCTGAATATAAGTCAGTTCATAAAATGAAATAGTTATAAAATAGAAATCAAAAGAGCCTCACCGAAGAAGAAATTGTAGAGTTTGGATGCCAGGGTTCAGGAAGCTCATTGCCAGGTAACCACTTTTTGGCTGAGTGATGAACACTGGGGTAGACCCCCCTATTTGAAAAATATGTAAGAACTAGTATTCCTTCAGAATTATAAAGAAATCTCAAATTATAATGGAATTGTAGTACAACACTTTTGGAGAGAAGCAGATGAAAAAAAATGAGATATACCTGAGTAATCACATGTAGAATCCTGCAATAACTTCTCCATTAAAGGATTTTTTAAAAATCTATAGTCTCCCTTCTGTTTTTTTTAAAAAAATATTATTGCATCTAACAATATCAGCCTCAATTAGTTTTTATCTAATACAGACATAAATATGCATTTTCTAAGTTATATATTACTCTTTTTTTGGGGTCAAAATTATGGGTAAATAAAAAGACAGTTATAGTCATCTATAGCATTTAGACCTGGCACCCTGCATGGTACCAGAAAAAAATATATATTTAAATTCACTCATCATTTTCACAAGATCACTCTTCATACCATACCCATTCACTGAATGACTTCAAATATTTAAGGAGTCCATGGGTGATTTCCTCTTCTATGACTTCCACTGGAGATTAATGCTCATTGAATGCTATGTTTTTCACAGTCTGACCAAGACTTCTTTTTCTGTTTATCCTATTTCAAAAGAAATATGGGCAGCAAAAGAAAATGAGTACTTGAGGTAGAAGGGTTTTTCCTTGTTGCTTTGTTGTATTTACCCTATAGATTTTTTTACACTTATTAAAGTGTTATAATTTTATCTTTTATAAATAGAAAACTTATCATAATACCATTGCCTTTGAATGAGCTCACCTTTGAATACATAAACAGAATCATGCTTTTTACTGGCAGAGTAGAAGTATTTTTATAATAATTCTTTCAGGGTTTTTTTTTTAAAAAACTTTCTGATTTATTTTATATGTCCAAAATTTCCTGGGACCTTCCATCCTAATATAAAGGAGATTTGTCTCTGAATATATTTTTTTTCAAAAAAAATATTCAAGGTGAGTCAAGGTGCTGCTGCATTTAAAGTATTTAATGTAAATAATTGTGAAGTTATCAGNGTGTGTGTGTGTGTGTGTGTGTGTGTGTGTGTGTGTGTGTGTGTGTGTGTGTGTGTGTGTGTGTGTTATTTGCTGGCTTTTTAGTTACACTGATGGACAAGCTTCACTGAAAGTCAACTAGATGGACTTGGCTGACTTTATCAATCTTCCACATTAATATGCATCGACATTATAGGATTAAATATCATGCATCTCAGCACATTTTGAAATCAAGTAGGGACTAAAATGTGTATGGTTTCAGCAAACTGATTTCTCTGCTATTCAGAGTTCGCAAGAAAATAAATTGTTGTGGAAATGATTACTTGAAAGGAAACGTTAAACCTTCTAATATAATAAGCCATGAAATAATAAAGGGCTTTTTTGGCTTCTTTGTTCACTTTGTCTTCTTTCTAAATGCATATCCTTTGCAGTTTGAGTATTATATAGCTATTTTTATGGCAAAGTCGTTTCTTCCTCTGAGAAGAAAAGCAGCTGGGAAGGGCACTTGGATGCCCTGAAGCTGACATGCTTAAGCAGTGCTTTTTGCCTGCTTTATCTTTGATAAACTTAACTGGCTGCCTTCCCACTGCATCACAGATGTGTATAGGAAATAAGGCAAAGGAAAGCAAAGAAATAGTGATAGTGCACGGAGTAATTCACCTTCATTGCAGGGGTGGGTTCCGAAAATTTCCACTACCACTCTGTGGGCGTGGCTTAGGGTTACGGGCGCGCGCGCTCCCCCGGTGCAATTCTGTGTCCGTGCATGCTCAGTCACTATAATCTGCCCGAAACACAGCTGAGGAGCTGATCAGCTGTGCTTCAGGCGAAGAATAAAGGACAGCCTTAACCCGAGGGTGGGTGGGAGAACCCTTTCCAAAGCAGCAGCACAGCACAAACAGCCCAAAACGTAAAAAAGCCGCCAAAAATTCACGGAAAAAAATGGCGGCGCCCACGGACTGGCACCGACCAAGGCGGGTCCACGACGCCATCATGACATCACCAGCGCCTTGCTACCGGTTCAGGCGACCCAGTACGAAACGGGAGGAACCCACCCCTGCTTCATTGCCTCCTACCAGTTTTCGTTCAATTTGAGAGAAACCTATTTGCTTTACTCTTCAATGGCAAAAAAAAGTCATTAAGATTCTTTGGGCTAAAGTAGCATGTCCTTGCATTTATTTAGTGATAAATAAAAATGTGTGTTTGAATGTCCTCTTGCACAAATTTGCTTCAACTGTGCCTTGATATACTACACTTCAGATGAATACTAACAGAAGAACTGTGCGGGAAATGGTCTCATTGGGCTATTTTAGTAGTAGGAGTATCGTGAAGTAGTATGCACTCCAGGAGTGCCCTTAAGAAATTGCTGGAGGATTTCTCTATGGAGAAAATTAGTGCAATTTTCAACTCACTTCCTATAAGTTGAATGGGGAATTTAAAAAGGTTTTTCTGCCCAGTTCTAAAGAAATGATCCTCCTTATTTCTACTGTCAATTTTTAAGTAAAATGAATATAGCTATATACTTGGGAATTCTGCTAAAGAATAAACTGAAACGTGTTGGTTGAAAGTAGAATTCCTCATACATACTAATTGAAAAGCTGAAGCTAGCTTGTTTTGTACCAAATCAATGAACAGCAGTACTGCTAACAACCATCATTTCAAATGAGTCAAAATGCTTTCCCCCCTCTAGTCTACTTTGAAGGATGCCTTGTCATGTTACTTTGCACATTAAAGTTGGATCAACACTTAGCATGGCATCTAACAAAATCAACCAAGCAATAGTGTAAGAAATAATAAAAAAACTTCAACTAAACAGCCTAACATTGTCAGATTTATTAATAAAATAAACTTACTGCTTACAAACAATAAACGATAGTGTCATTTTATGCCTTTATTCATGCTTTTATTCATGCTCCAGAGATTCATTCTGTAAGTGACAAATATGTTAGCCTAACCTAAATAAGAAAACATAAGCAATTTCATTACTAGTAATGAGATTTTTACTTTCTCGCTTAAAGGTGAGCATGTGCTTCTGCACTGATATACATTAGTTCTCCAGAAATCTTCACATTCAGTTTCTGGATTGTTCTATAATATTAAAGTGATTAAAACTTCCTTCGCTCATCTATATTTATAGATATTAAAATCAGCCCCATGGATGGCATTTCAGCCCCATGGATGGCATTTCCAAAACAATTACTGGGAATACAATGGATTTTAACTAATATTGCAAGGAGACTGTCTGATTGTAAGACGGGGGGGGGGGGGATGCTGGCTGTAACTAACACAATAATCTTCATTCATAAAATGATTCTAAATGTTCATACAATGTTAAAATGATAGCTATTTGCAGCAGTTATCTTGCTTTGTAATGCCAGAGTCTACTTTGGAATAAAAAAAAAAATGATATATACTAGAGGTGAAATCCAGCAGGTTCTGACAGGTTCTGGAGAACCGGTAGCGGAAATTTTGAGTAGTTTGGAGAACCGGCAAATACCACCTCTGGCTGGCCCCAGAGTGGGGTGGGAATGGAGATTTTGCAATATCCTTCCCCCAGAAGTGGGGAGGGAATGGGGATTTTGCAGTATCCTTCCCCTGGAGTGTGGTGGGAATGGAGATTTTGCAATATCCTTCCCCCAGGAGTGGGGAGGGAATGGGGATTTTGCAGGATCTTTCCTCTGAAGTGGGGTGGGAATGGAGATTTTGCAGTATCCTTCCCCTGCTATGCCCACCAAGCCCACCAAGCCACACCACGCCCACCAAGCCACGCCCACAGAACCGGTAGTAAAAAAAATTGGATGTCACCACTGATATATACAGAGATATCAACATCACCTGCAAACAGGTTTTGTGTCCTATAGGCCCTTATTTCAATGGGTATAAATCCTACAATGTAAACTAGAGCAAGAAACAGACCCCAGAGAGGTCAAACCTGCTTTTATTAAGATGGATTATTGTAACAGAATGTTGCAAATCTGTGTTTTTATTTCTCCCTTCCTCTGGTTGGGATCTAAAACAGAAATACTTTTTGACATAAACATATCTGCTATAAACCTGCTCACAATTTCCTACTTTCCTTCCTGAAGCCTATATAGGTCTGCTGCTCTAGGTTCAGCAATTACAGTTCTAAAAGGATATTTTACTCAAAGCGAGATAGAATTTGGATTAATAAGGTACTTCCATTACTTAAATGCCTAGATCAGCAGTTCAGTAGCTGCATGCACAGATATTTCTGGAACTTTTTCTTTTACTGATAGGGAACACTGTAAGCATTTTTTCACTATTGGAATTGCCTTCAGACCTAAGGCCAAGCTTAGCAAAATGGCTACTTTGCTCTGCTTGACTTCACTTAACTTTGAAATGTATCTTCATAGGGATGCTTCACTTGAAGGATGGTTCAAGTGAGATATCCCTTCCAAATTTTGCACAACCATTATTGTAAGACTTTCCACAAAAGCATGTCCTCGTAAAATAGGCTAGACTGACAGAAAAAGTGGCTCAAAATCATCTAGTGAGCTTCATGTCTGGCTAACAGATTAACATTCTATGTATTGTGTTATAGTAGCACCCTCAAAAATTTAATACACTATAAAAATGAAGTGAAAAACAATTGAAGACTTGATAGCAATAGCAATAGCACTTAGACTTATATACCGCTTTACAGTGCTTTACAGCACTCTCTAAGCGGTTCACAGAGTCAGCATATTGCCCCCAACAATCTGGGTCCTCATTTTACCCACCTTGGAAGGATGGAAGGCTGAGTCAACCTTGAGCCGGTGAGATTTGAACCGCTGAACTGCTGAACAGTCAGCTGAAGTAGCCTGCAGTACTGCACTCTAACCACTGCGCCACCTCGGCTCACCTCTGATGTGTGTGATCACACACATCAACAAGAATGCCATCTTTTTAACATTGCAGAAAAGTTTAATGCTTGTCTCAACATAATATATTGTATGCTTGGAATATTTTTTTTTCTTCCATGTTTACAATAAGATTGTATAGGATAGATAGCAATGCTGGTTCCTGTCAGTTGCTGGTTCCTATCAGTATAAAAAAGTGAATATATCATGTAGCAGAAGAAAACACATATCTTCTGTATAAAAAACACATGTAGAGGAAAGATAAAATGTCCATTGTTTTAGCTGCAGATAAAGAGACATCTGTTTAACCATAAATAATAAGGAAATTTGCCATAACTTTAAGATAAAGAAACATCTGTTCTAATGGAATATGAAAGATGTTCATGCTAGAAGGAAGATGTTCCTACTGATAGAGCAGAAACCATTGTAATAAGCTGACACATTTCATTCTATTAATAATGATTGGCTAAGTTTTAAACTAAAAGACCTATAAAAGGAAGGAGACGCAATCTCCCTTTTGTGGTTGTCTATCCAAAGCTAATAACTTTGGATTGAATAAACATATCTTCTTTGACTCGTCTGGTGATTTCTATTACATTCTTAGGGTACAGCAGAAAAAAGAAAGACATTTCATCCTTTCGATAGTACCTTCATTTTTTTTTTAGTGTGCATTTATAAAATATGTCTGAAAAATAGTTTCATTTGATAAACTAGAGACAGAAAATCACAGTTACAGATTTCCAGCTATTTGATTCAATCTAGAAACATCATGGCAAAATTACTTGATAAATAATTTCTAAAAACAGGAGGTTACAGCTCACTGGAGCTGTTGCTTGTAAGTACTTGGTTAATGTTTGGAACCTAAAGAATTTTCAATAGATTTTGTGAAAAGACAGAATATTAAGACATATAAAACATGACTTCCCACTTACAGTATGTTCCTCTCAGCAATTTACTTAACTAATTGAAAATGGTCACTTGAGTTTTTGGTTGATGATTCATGTTAAAACCAAGTACTATCACAAATTGAATTGTATACATCTGTTCCTGAAATAGAAGACAATGATGAGCCAATTTTGATAATTTTAATTGTTTTTATATAATTCAGTTTCAAAGAACTACAAGCATATTTTAAAGATACATACTCTAAAAAAAAAATCCTTTACAGCTTCTGTATTGAGATATTTTAAACTATTCAAGTTAAAGACATATATAACACATATGTAATGCAGAATATACAGGTAGTTCTTAACTTATGACCACAACTGAGCCCAAAATTTATGTTATTAAGTGGATTTGCCCCATTTTACGACCTTTCTTGCTACAGTTGTTAAGTGAATCACTGCAGTGGTTAAGAAACACAGTTGTTGAGGGAATCTGGCTTCTCCATTGACTTTGCTTATAAGAAGGTCGCAAAAGGTGATCACATGACCCTGGGACACTGTAACTGTCATAAATATGAGTCAGTTGCCAAGTATCCAAATTTTGACAATGTCACCATGGGCAGGCGGAAATGGTTGTAAGTGTGAAAAATGGTTATTTTTCAGTTACTTTTTTCAGTGCCATTGTAACTTTCAACGGTCATTGAATGAACTGTTGTAAAGTTGAGGACTACCTGTATATTCTAAGTCTTAAACCATAATATGACAACATTTAGTAAGAGCTTCCATTACACATAACATAAATTAAAGGGAAAGAACAATAATAAGAAATGGAGGCATTCTTTTGCTCAAGAAACACCATTTTGAAATCAGTAGCCTCAACCATACCTTCAAGGTTTAAGTTGCCTAAGTTCAAGTATGTAAACCCCATTATCTATGTCCTGCTGGACTTTAGCTTGGATACATTGGCCAACCAATATAGACAACTTTTTAAAGATGTGGCTGGTAGCCAAAAGCATCACCACTTGTTGCTGTTTTTTAATCTGGGGGATTTTAGAGTTGGTAAGAAAGGAAATGGGTATTATCAATTTTCCTTTCACTAATAGGGAAAATTGGCTTTAATTCTTGATTTCTTTTTAAGGGATGAAAAACAAGGGTTAAGAGTTAAGGAAATGATTTTCCTCCTTAAATGCCTTCAGTCTCAATAAGGTGTATTGAAAATGTCGGTCACTTCTGTGAAACTTTGAGGGTGCTATTAGGACCACAGAAAAGGTGTTAGAGGCTATATGCTGATTGTTCCATCAAATGATGCAAATCTAAAATGTTACATCAGTTCAACATATAAGAAAAAAAATCAGGACAAATGAATAAATGCTAAATATAATAACTGATTCCCATGGGACCTCCTCCATCTCTTAGATCAGGAGTGTCAAACTCAAGGCCCGTGGCTCCGGATTTGGCCCGTGGGGTGCTTAAACCGGCCCACAGGGCCGGCCTGGAAATATCAAAATACAGGCCTGTGGTGCCTCTGGCGGCTAAAACGGGCTGCGTGCAGCCCCCCCTGCACCTCATTTTCACCCTCCATGGCCTCCTGCAGCACTCTGCTGGCTGAAAACGGCCCCCAAAAGGCCCCAAAATGGCCCAAAAACAGCCCGAAAAACAGCCCAAAAATAGCCTGAAAATGGCCTAAAAAAGGCCCCCAAAACAAGCCAAAGCGGCCCCCAAAATGGGCCAAAAAACAGGCCAAAAATGGGCCCCAAAACTGGCCATGGAGGGTGACAACGAGGTGCAGGGGGGCCATGCACAGACCCCCTGCACCTCATTTTGGCCAGCAGGGTGCTGCAGGAAGCATCCGTCCTGCCCCCCCACCCTCCCCCCCAGCCAGGGGTGGGTTCTGGATCCTTTTGCTGCCAGTTCTGTCAGGGTCGCGCTTTGCGCGCACGTCCCCCCACAGCAATAAAAAATAGCTTCTGCGCATGCGCAGAAGTAAAATTCAAGATGGCGGTGCCCACGGAGACACCGACAGAACCGGCTCCGTGACATCATCGCCGGTTTACTAACAGTTCTAAAGAACCAGATAGAACCGGTAGGAACCCACCTCTGCCCCCAGCCTGCGGAAGAGAACTACAATGCTGATCCGGCCCTCGAAGAAATCCAGTTTGACACCCCTGTCTTAGATAAATGAACACTTTGGTAAATTAAATTTGTTCCTGTGTTCTTGTGGTGGCTGTTTTAATAAATATCCAGCATGAAGAAGAGCAGTCCACTGGAATAAAACCATGTCTGTTGTCATAGTCCCAGCGAGAATTGGCCATGGCCTTGTGGAGTCATCTGGATTGAATTTGGTGCTATGATTCTTGAAAAAGTGGACAGGATTTCCCTGTCTGTTAACTCAATCACCTGCCTGTTAGGTGGCCAATTAATTCTTTGATGGAGAAAACTGCCCAGCATGTGATCCATGCAGTGAGTGACAAGGCTTCTTTAAGTGAGTCACTAGCTCCTTTGGCCCTATCTTCTCATGAAAACTTTGTTGGACCCTGTCATAGACAATTACTGTCCAGTCTCCAAACTTCTCTCTTAGGGAAAATGGTAGAAAAGGTGTTGGGGTGTCTTACACTTTGATTTCTAGCCATCTACTGGAAAGGACAGATTGCCAACAACATTCACTGAAGAGCTGCACAAGCAAATTGCAGTTTAATGTGCATTGTCAGAACCTGTTAGCCAAGGCGAGCTTCTGGCAACCACAGAAGGGCAACCTGAGTGTTTGGATTGTTCACCTCCAGGAGTCATTGCAGGGATGATCAAGCTATCTACTGATGGCTGGCTAAAGAAAATGGGCATTCTTGTCTGCTGGTGATGTCAGTTGTCATGACTTTGCCTGACTGTACTTTCAATTATTTGCTGACCTGCAAGTACTTTCAAGTAGCGCTGTGCTGATCATTTTCAAGGTAAATCTGCATAGTTGCCAAAGACAGTTCTAATGTATTGCTTCCAACTGCTTCACTGCGGTGTGCTGTGGAATTGAAGCAAGGTGCTGTGATTGCCACAGTGCTGGTCAAGGTGATATGCTGAGCACGCACGGTATGGCATGGTTAAGAACCAATTTGCAAAGCTGAATTATTAAAAACATATTTATGGCATACTTGCAAATCGTGAACCACTGATGCCTTGCACCTGTAATTTAAGCAACACTGTCTAGCCCAATTCTCTACAGATGAAAGCATTGGTGGTTGGATTTCTTTGGCTGTGAATTTTTTTAAAAAGAAACCACTGTAGATTTCTGATTCCTTCCAAGACATTCAGAACTGAACACAACAGATCTAAAAATGGAAAGTTTATTCCATGATAGACAAAAAGATTTGCTATAAGATTCTGGATTAAATGAAGGCCCAGGAGGTAAATTCAGTTTAATGATGCAATCCTATAAGTGTCTGTTAAATCTCTTTGAATTCAGAGTAAAATGAAAGTAAATTTCATTGAACTTAATTGGACTTTTGAGAAGCCATGTGTAGGTTTGCACTGTTACAGTAATGTGTTACTAATTAAATCTAATTAGATCAAAGTGGTGAAATGTAGTAATTAGGTGTTTTAACCAGTGGATCATTGAATGCCCCTAGTGATGTTCCTCTGCAACATTTTCCTGCTGATGTAATTTAATGTAACGTAAAAATTCACATTAAACAACTTTTATTTGGAACAAACAGCATATCAGATGATCAAAGCAAGTGTGTATTGTTATAGAGTATGCATTAGGACTAAGATTAATATAGACTTAATATATTCAATATTGTATGAAAGTAATCAGAAAGGTTGGTATCTAACCAAACTAGAAAGATTGTCTACTGCATGAAAACAAGGTGGAAATGCAGGCCATTACATTGCATTCTATTTTTTTTTAATATTTCAGATGCTTTGACAGATTATTTAAACAGAAATTGCACCTGTAGATGATAAACAACTATTAAAATATTACAAAGGAGAAACAAAAATCCCTGGGGTTTATTAGTAGTATCTATTTTAAATTATTTCATCCATTTGTTTTTGATTAATCTCCGAACCTTTTTTCTAAAAACTATACTATTAATGTCTGAATTTATTTTGCTGCCTAATGGGTCACATATAAGGGAGACATTTCTTTGCGAATTTTGACAAAGTATATATACATATATTTATAATAAAGGCTAAGTTTTGTCATTGTTACATATTTTCCAATTTTCATCTCTCAATCTTCTGTCAGTGGCAAAAGTTTCATTTTTCCAAAGTTGTGCCAAATTTGTTCTTGCATCTGTCAACCTATATCTTAGTAAAATGTGGTATTTTTCATATATGTTTCGTGGAATTATTCCTAATAAAAACATTAGAGGTTTCAATTCATTTAAAAAAAATCTGGATGTTTTGATTTATTTCCTTCCAAAGCTTTTCATACCCTAATAGACATATTGGTTTTATATAAATGTTTCAAATTCTGTCATCCATCTCAAGTCCACTTATTTCTTCAGGTCACTTTTTATTCTTACAATAATTTGTAAATCTATCAGCCCTAGGAAATTATTAGTAAGTTCTCAAGATGTCTTTAGTTTTGTATGAGTTTTTATGTACCATATTGGTATATATGATGAAACCTTTCTTACTGTGGTTGTCACTGAAGTAAAAGTCATTGACACCATTAACAGAAATGCTAATAGTGAGAGTGACAGATTAATTCTTCCTGTTAGCTTAAAACATCTGGTACAAAACTGAATAACAAACATATCATCACAGCAACATTGATCAAATTTGACTTCATAGGAAGTATTAATTGAAAGACCTATATAATTTAAAGGCAGTTAAATGTAAAGTATTTCAGGATAAAATATTTTCCAATGAAAGATGCTATGTGTTGGGAACAACTTCTGGTGACTGCTTAGAAAAATGGTTGCCATTTCATCTTCTCTCTAGTAATAATTTAAAATAAAATGAATTGATGGATAAAATAATAATTTAAGGAAGTTCCTACATTGCCTTTGATTCTGTCTATCCACATCCATTGGTTTTCCATTCTACTATTTCCCTCACACTCTTGTTTGTACTTTTCCTATGGCCAACTATGCTTTACCATTCAAACAACCATTCCTTTGAATAAGTGAAAAGTCATTTATTCTAATGAACAAATAATTATAGTAAACAATAATAAAGTAAAAAATTAGGGCATCTACCATATATACTTGCAGATAAACCAAATTCACTACTTGAAGTGGATCTTTTTGAACCTAACTGTCAGCCCTGGAGGCCATCTTTTTCTTTGGATCTTCAGGGCTGCCACACTTGGTGGATGGGCATGCTGTGGGAAATGGGAGGGGGGTTGGATGGAGATGGGGTGAGATGTATAGCCATAACAACATTCTTTTCCCTGGGAGTCAAGGACATTCAGCATGCCCCTGGTGAGGCGTGACTGGGAAACAACTCCAGTTGAGACAGTGACCTGATTGGACCATGTGATGGACATGTGGGTGCAGGGAAAGGGACTTTGACTTTCCTTTGGGTGGGGAAAACCCGGGGGACTTTCAGATTTGGGTTTTCCCAGATGTGCCAATATGACATCTCTAATAAAATGGAACTTTGAGGAAAATGCCTGCCTTGGAGTCTTACTTCTGTTGGCGGGTGTTACTTGGAACCCTGACATTAACCCAAATCTCCTTTTAAAACTCAACCCAGCTCCCTGCTCCATGGGGTGCTGTCCGGGGTCCTGAGCCCCGGGTGCCGACCTGATTGCCGGCCGGCGTAAAGACAAAGGGAAGATGCAGGCAACCACAGAAGGAGCTACAGGGATTAGTTCAGAGGTCATCCTTGAGACCATCTACTCCCCTTCGGAGAGCATGGTGGCAGCTGCGGAGGCCGTGGACACTGAGCGCCAGCAGGGCACCCAGCCCAAAGAGCTGGTGCCCTGGCAGATCACTCAGTTGGATCCTTCCCAATGGGGCTAAGCCGCGGGAGCCGCGTCGCCTCAGGAGTTGGCAGTCGGGGCGACACTTCAGGAGCCTCAGATTGCAATGGGCAGAGCAGAGCGCACATGGGTCTTTGAATGGAGAGCGACGAGACCTCCTGAGCACAGCGATTCCAGGGAATGGGGTGTCCCACCGCCGTCGCAGAGCCAGTCACTAGCGGGTCTTCCAGAGCAGTTTGACCAACTCAGCATGGGCAGCATCGCCCAGCCTCTCACAAGTGTCCAGCCCGGCTGGGTCCTGGCTCAACCCATGTTCACCTTCCTGGACCCAGGAGTCATGACCATCCAGAGTGGAGCGTTGGCTTCATTCCACTCGGCACAAAGCGGACTGCGCCTTAGCCTCCCTCCCCAGGCCCAGTACACTGGGATGACAGCTCCTGCGGGAATTGGTGCTGCGCAGCAGCAAGGGCCGCTAGGCCAATCCAGCCTGGGATTGCAGGGAGAACCATTGGGGCTGCCAAGACCCAAAACCCCCCCTCGCCAGCCGGCTGTCAGACTGCCTCCTGCTGACCAAATCCCCCCTGACTGGGCCTTTTACCCCGGCCAGGGGTGGGTGCAGTACCAGTGGATGTCAGCTCCGGCTCCACAACCTATACCGGCCCAGCAGACTGCACTGCCAGCTGCCCCTCCCCCATGGTTCAGAGCGATGTTCGACAGAACCCCGGGGAAGCTGGCCTATTTCCTGAACCGGATTTGGTCCCACCTCAACTGCTATGGGGACCAGTACCAAACTGATTAGGACATAGTATCGGCAATTGCTGACAAATGATGGAGGGAGAAGCAGTGGAGTGGATAGCCCAGTTACACGATGAAGGAGCCCCAGAACTAGAAGACACTGATGAGTTCATGCAACTGCTCCGGGTCTGATTTGAAGATATGGCCCACAGAGAGGAAGCCGAAGCTCAAATCAAAGCCCTGAAGAAAGCAGGCTGACCCCCAAAAGAATTTGTCTGGGAATTCTGAAGGCTGGCCGGAAAATTGAGAGACGGGCCTGAACGCCTTTTTATCTACCACTTCAAAGAGGCACTAGACCAGGACCTCAGGCAAGATTGCCCCTACAGGGGGGTCCCGGACCGCATACAGGACTGGTAGTGGATGGCCATAGCCATGGACTTAGAGATCCACCCGCACCGGAAGCCTGCCCCAGAGAAACCAGCTAAGATGGCTCTGGGTCGCTGAGCCCCTACAAAGCTGGCTGAAGCACCGCAACCAGCACCACCAGGAATGATCAAGTGCTTCCGATGCGGTTAGCACGGCCACCGAGCATCTGAGTGCCTGGCTCCAGCCCCAGTCCCTCAACTCTGGACTCCATCGGCATCCCGGGGAAGGAAAACCCCAAGGAAACTGCCAGACAAGGGAAGGATCACTAGACAAGCCATTGAGGTTCCCCCACTTTCTGCTGGAGGGGAGGAAACTCCAGCTTCAGAACCCCCTCTGGGCTCTGCCAGCGAGAGCAGTGGGGAAGAGGATCTGATGGTAAGTAAAGCCATCCGCCCCTTCTCCATTAAGTCCCAGATAGTTGTGCCAAGAACTGGGGCCCAGGGGGATGTAGAGGCCATCATAGACACCAGCTGCACCAGGTGTCTAATCAGCCTCCCAATTGACCAACAGTTAGGGATAAGCATGAAACCCCTGGTGCACCCCATACGCTTTGAGCAGGTCGATGGAACACTAATAGGTGGAGCCTCAGCCACTTTAGTCACGAAGCTCTTTAGACTGGAGATGGGATGCCAGCGGGAGCTCATATGTTTCATAGTAGCCCCCAAAATGACTGAATCGATAATACTAGGTCTCGCTTGGCTGGACAAGTGGGGCCCAACCATCACATGGGAAGATGGCTACCAAAAGCTAAGAATAGGCATTGGCCCACTGCCGCCAATTCCTCCGAATAAATGCCAACAGGCACCAATCCTCGGCATCCCTAGCTGGCTGGAAAATGATACAGCTGCCACAGATGGGCTCCCTGGCTGTCCCTAGGTGCCCAAGGAATATTGGGATTTGATGGCCACCTTTAGCTAGAGCGACTGCAACTTCCTCCCCTCTCACTACCCTACTGACTGCGTGATTGAGTTCATACCAGGAGCCAAGTTGCCAAAGCCCAAAATGTATTACATGACCCCTAAAGAAATGAAATGAATTGAGAAAATACATCGACGTCAATTTAGCTAGGGGCTTCATTCAACCTGCTAAATCCAAAGTGGCAGCCCGGTGCTGTTCAAAGAGAAAAAAAGACAGGCTTTGCGTGGATTTTCGCGGAATTAATGCTGTGTGCATGGAGAACACCTATCCCAGTGATGGCAAAACTGTGTGAGTGAGTGCGTGCATGATAGCGTGCGCACGTGCCAGCACCCATAATGTAATGCGCGCCCCCACCCGCGCATGTGCGCATGACCCCCCATGCTCCCCCGCGCATGTACCCCGCACTGCACATGCACGCATCCCCCGTGCATGCGCCCCGCCCCCCGTGCCCCATTTTGGGTCTCAAAAGCCTCCTGCACCAAGGCGGCATGCCTCTTACCACTTCCAGGCCAGCACGCCTCTTACTGCGACCGCTTCCTGGCCGGCGGGTCTCCATGAGTGAGGAGCTGCGCTCTCCTCTGGTCCTCCTGGGGCAGCTCGCCTTCCCACCGGTGGCTTCTCTGGCGGGGAGGGAGGGAAGCCCCAACCCACTGCTCCAGCAGGGAGGGAGGGAAGCCCCGGCCCACTGCCCCTGCTGCCGCCAGGGAAGCAGCAGTGCAAGAACCTCCAATGCCGGGGGGCGAGGGGGTGGCAGCAGCAAGGATGGGTGGGCAACACCCCCCCACATCACCCCCCAAAGCAGGGGTGTCTCCCCTGGCTTGGATAAAGCCCCAGAGATGGACCCCCTCCCTCCACCCCCAGCACACCCGAAATCCAGAAAAGTTCCTGGCCGGGGCAATGGGGCCAGAGCCACGCATGCTCCTCCGCTCACCAGCTCTCCAGTGGAACCCGGCGAAGCCAAAGTGCCAGCGGCCAAGGCAGATCCACACCAGCAACTCCCTGCCTGGGAGGGGGCAACACCCCCCACATCACCCCCCCAGGCAGGGGTGTCTCCCCTGGCTTGGAAAAGCATCTCCCCTGGCTTGGAAAGTTGCTCTTGGTGGCATGTGGTCCTTTAAAAGAGGAGGGGGACAAGGGGGAGGCGAGGCTGTTTGGAGGAGGATCCCCCCTTCTCTTTTAAAGAAGAAACTTCCTTCCCTCCCCGCTGGAGGCCTGGGGCCATGCAAGAAGCCCGCTCGGGCGGGGAGACTTATGAATTTGGTAGGAATCCCTGGTTTAATGTGGGGCATTTCTGCTACTTCACTAAACCCTCCCCCTCCTCTTCTCTGCCATTCCATGCGTGATGAAGAGCTCTGGAGGACTCCAAAGCTTCCCATTCCTTTGGGATCGATCCTGAAGCAAGTCCTGCCCGACTCCACTACAAACACTGCCCCCTCCCCAGTCAAAGTGAGGGGCCGGAGCTCGTCTCCTCTCCCCTGGCCCTTTTGGACCAGAACATCCCAATGCTAGCACCATCCCCCTTGGCAAGGGGGCAGGATGCTTGCCCATCCTTGCTGCCGCACACCTGCAGGCCCCGTTTTGGTGCTAGCAGGCTTCCCTGAAGCCTCCTGGAACTAAAAACAGGCTGCGGAGGGGGAGCACCGCACCCCCGCATGCCCTGTTTTGGTGCTAGCAGGCTTCCCTGAAGCCTCCTGGAACTAAAAATTGAAGCCTTCTGGAAAAAAAAAGGGGCCGCGGAGGGGGAGCACCGCACCCCCATGCCCTGTTTTGGTGCTAGCAGGCCTCCCTGAAGCCTCCTGGAACTAAAAATGGGCCACGGAGGGGGAGCGCCGCACCCCCCACGCCCCCTTTTTCTGCTAGCAGGTTTCCCTGAAGCCTCCTAGAACTAAAAATGGGCTGTGGGGGGCTGCCACACCCCTCATGCGCATGCACATGTGACCCCCACCCCCCACGCATGAATGTATGTCCCCACCCCCAGCCCCGCACATGCACATGCATCTTCCAGCCGAGACCCAAAAATCAGCTGGCCGGCGGGAGGCGCACGGGCATGCGCTGTGGATCTGACCTGGGTACATCAGCTCACATGCCCGCAGAGATGGCTCCGCGTGCCACCTGTGGCACACATGCCATAGGTTCGCCATCATGGACCTATCCCCTCCTCTTAATGAAAGATATGCTAAGCCATTTAGCGAAGGGCAAGGTGTTCACCAAGCTGGACCTAAAAGAAGCCTACTACTGGATATGGATTAAGGAAGGGGATGAATGGAAGATCGCATTCCAATTTAAGCTCATGCTGTTGGGCTCCAGGGAGCCCCCACCGTATTCATGCAGCTAATCAATGAGGTGCTTCATGAACATCTGTACAAGGGGGTCCTAGTTTACCTGAATGACATTCTCATATTTAGTGAGACACTGGAAGAACACGTTAAATTAGTGTGGCAGGTAATGAAAAAACTAGCTGCGAAACTCTATGTGAAGCCTTCTAAATGTGAGTTCCATAAGATTTCCTTAGACTACCTGGGCTACCGAGTGTCAAGTGAGGGGATTGAGATGGATCCAGGGAAAGTGAAAGCGATGCTGGACTGCCAACCCTCATGCACCCACAAGCAACACCCCTTCCTGGGGTTCGCAAACTTCTATAGGCAATTCATTCCAGCTTTTGCAGAAGTAGCCCTACCCCTAATGGAACTACTAAAAACAGCCCCCCCCCCTACAAAACCACATCCAACCCAGCCTGGTCGCTAGATTGCCAAAAAGCATTCGAGAAATTAAAAACTCTTCACCAGGGAGCCGATCCTCCAGCTCCCCGACCCTGAGTGACAGTTCATCATTCAAGCTGACGCCAGCAACTTAGCCATGGCAGCAATGCTTCTGCAAAAGGACCCACAGAGTCGGCTTTTGCCCTGTGTGTATGTGTCCAAAAAACTCACTGACACCAAAAGACAGTGGGCAATATGGGAGAAGGAGGCTTACGCAGCCCGCTGGGCTCTCCTCTCCTGGAGGCACTTCTTAGAAGGGAGTAAAGTGCCTTTCGAGGTCTGGATTGATCACAAAACCCTCGAGGCCCTAAAGACCCCCTGAAAGCTCTCTCCCAAACAAGTCTGCTGGGTGCAGTATTTTAAATGGTTTAACTTTGAGCTAAAATACATCCCGGGGGGGGGGGAAACCTGCTAGCAAACGCACTATCCAGAAAGTCACAATTCAATAGTCAGAGGGAGGAAGTTGTCCATGCGATCATTCCCCCTTCTCAACAAGCGGCGCAAGCCAAACCAAACGCCAAAATGACCCCAGAGCAGGGCAACTGACAGCTGCGCTAACTGCTGTGCTCCCAGCCGATCAGTGGTTTAATGAAAACTGGGATATCCTGACCATGAGAGAGGGGCTATCTTGGAAAGGGTCCGAACTATATGTCCCCACCAGCTTGAGGCTGCAGGTCTTGCAGTGCAGCCATGACTCCCGACTTGCCAGTCACTTCAGCTTCCTAAAAACCCTCCACTTAGCCCAGAGACAGTTCTGGTGGCCGAAGATGAAAGCCGATGTGGAGGACTATGTAAAAGTTGTGCTACCTGCACCACCATGAAGATGAGGCCAGGAAAACCTTCTGGACTTCTCCAACAAGTAGCTGACCCCAGCTGGCCCTGGGAAGAGATCGCTATGGATTTTATAGTCGAGCTCCTAGAGAGTGGGGGGAATACAGTCATATGGACTGTGATTGATTTATTCTCTAAGCAAGCCCACTTTACTGCCTGCTCCGGGTTGCCCTTGGCCAGGAAACCGGCTAAAATGTTCATCAAGCAGATCTACCAGCTGCATGGAGTGCCCTGCCGGGTAATCTCAGACAGAGGCGTTCAGTTCACCGCTAAATTCTGGAGACAATTTCTGAAATCACACACACACAGAGTAACAGAGTTGGAAGGGACCTTATAGGTCATCTACTCCAACCCCCCGCTCAAGCAGGAGACCCTACACCATTTTTTTTCATCTGAGCATGAACGGAGCCACAGAACATGGGAACACCATGGTAGAGCAGTACATAAGATGCTATGTGGATTACCAACAAGAAAATTGGGCAGATCTGCTGCCTTTCGCAGAAGTGGCTTACAACAACGCAGTGCATAGCAGCACAGGACTAACCCCCTTTAAAGTCACAAGTGGCATGGAATTCGTTCCCATGCCCGAGCTGCCGAGAGAGCCGCCCTCCTCCATGACTCTAGCCGAATGGATGGAGTCACTCAAGAGGGGTTGGGAAAACACCAAGAAAGTGCTAGCAGAGGCAGCAGAAGCATACAAAAAACAAGCAGATAAACGCCGATCTCTTCAACCCCCTTTTCATGTGGGAGATCGAGTTTATCTGTCCACCAAATACATTAAATTGAAATTGCCTAGCAGAAAGCCAGGACCTAAGTTCTTAGGACCGTTTCCAATAGAGAAAGTAATTAACCCCGTAACAGTTCAACTTAGCCTCCCACGCCTACTAGGGAAAGTGCATCCAGTCTTCCACAGCAGCTTCCTGAAGTCTGCTGTTAGTTCAAGAATGAGACCACAGGACCGCCCAGCGCCTAAATCGATGGTAGTGCAAAGGGAAACCCATTATGAAGTTAAGAAAATTTTGGACTCTAAATTGCATAGGGGTCATTTGCAGTATTTAGTCCATTGGAAAGGATACCCTTTGTCTGAAGCTACCTGGGTTAAGAGCTGGGATGTGAAAGCAGATAGGCTAGTTAAACAATTCCATGATAAATTCCCTAATAAGCCAAAGGGTCCTCCTGGGGGGGGGAGAGGTGGTTAGCGACTGACTGGACTAACCTACATTCATCTTGTTTCAGGACACACTCATCGGCTGAGGGAGGGGCAGCCTGTCAGTGTATGGGCATGCTGTGGGAAACGGGAGGGGGGTTGGATGGAGACGGAGTGAGATGTATAGCCATAACAATATTCTTTTCCCTGGGAGTCAAAGATGTTTAGCCTGCACCTGGAGAGGCGTGACTGGGAAACAACTCCAGTGACCTGATTGGACCATGTGATGGACATGTGGGTGCAGGGGAAGGGACTTTGACTTTCCTTTGGGTGGGGAAAACCCGGGGGACTTTCAGATTTGGGTTTTCCTAGATGTGCCAATATGACATCTCTAATAAAATGGAACTTTGAGGAAAATGCCTGCCTCGGAGTCTTACTTCTGTTGGGGGGTGTTACTTGGAACCCTGACACTAACATTATTAATTTATCCACAAATATGTATGGTATGCCTCCACATTCTGGTCACAGCAATGAGATTTTCTCATTTAAAATATAGTTGCTATTTTTAATGGGATTTTTAATGTTTTTATATGCATTATCTTTAGTGCTTCAAAAAATTGGAAGATTGTTTATGAAATATTTTAAAGGCATGTATTGTTGTTCCTCATATTTTAGTTACGGAAGCACCAAAACTATTTTAGTGTATATGTTTTATCTTGAGCTTGTGACTCAACTTACGTTTTCATAAAAGTCATCAGTCCAAAATCAGACGAAAAGTACATCACACAAGTATATGAAAATGCCTTTCCTGCAGTTTTATACATTAATGCACTCAAGGCATATTATTATCTTATAATGCATAATACATGCTGTTCCACTATCATAATCAATCCCTTGTTAACTTAAGTGCATCCCTATCTAAAATTATGACTCTGATGCAGACATTGTTGCTAGTTCTTTAATTTTGCAACATAACAATTTATACTGGTACATTGCTAGAATGATTTAGCTGCGGATGGACAACCTACGGTCTTTTAGCCTTTACAGCAAAATGTTCTCTTTCAATTCTGTGCAAGATCAATCTAAGCAGTTAGCAAGTGGGGAATGTGGCATTGGTTCTCTATTGCGAAACACAGCAAGAAATTAGTACTTTGTTTCAGTTATCCAGTGTTTACTCTAGATGGTAGGATATAAAGCTCAGAATAACTGGAAGCTGAGGGTGAATTAGGCATGCCTTACTATTATAATCTGATCATTTGATTAATTTATTGTATGTGCCACTTATTCATATTTATATCATAGAAAACCTAGTTGCAACTATTTAAAACTAATTAATAATGCTATAGATTTGATTGGAAATAAATGTGACAGCTAACAGGTGGCCTTATCTTAGTGGTCCTTGGCTGGTCTCTCTTTGTGTCTCTAAAAAAGAAAAGACATGATAATAATGGAAAAAAACTCTAAAAGGCATATAAAAACCATCAGATAAGACTAATGGCAGCACAGAAATCAGAATAGCAGGAGGAGGAAAAGGAGGGTGGCTTAACTCTCTGTGGAAAACAACCTAAGACAGACAACTGCTTTATGCGCTAAGTTGTTCCTTATATTGAGAAGATCCTGCTTTTTATTTCCAGTAAACTGCCATAGATGGGATACAGATAAAGATCTACTCCTCAAAAAAAAAAAAAAAAAAAAAAAAAAAAAAAAATTGTGACAGTTTAAATTTATTTAAAAAAATTTATTTAAATTACTTTTTAATCCCACAA
>QLTV01000598.1:3736062-3756922 GCA_003457575.1 Thermophis baileyi | reverse complement strand
TCTTTCTTCCCTTCCTCCTTCGAGAAGTGACTCACTCTTTCCAACTCTCGCCAGTTCTCCCTCCAACATTTTGAAGTAAAAAAAAAAAAAAAAAAAAAAAAAAAAAAAAAAAAAAAAAAAAAAAAAAAAAAAAAAAAAAAAAAAAAAAAAAAAAAAAAAAAAAAAGAGGAAATCTGATTGTGCCAGTTCTATTTTATTTAAACTAATTTATTAAAATCACTTTTAAATCCTAATAAATATCTTGAGAGAAGGATCTAGTACAGTGATGGCTAACCTTTTTTTTCCTCAGGTGCCGAAAGCACACGCGCACGCACGATAGCACGTGCGCGTGTGCCCACACCCATAATGCAATGCCCCCCTGCGTGCTCCTTGCCCCACGCATGCGTGCGTGACCTGCCCCCTGCACATGTGTGCATGACCCCCCCCACGCTGCCCTGCCCCCCATGTATGTGTGCACGACCCTCCTGCACCCCATTTTGGGCCTAGCAGCCTTCCCTGAAGCCTCCGGAGGCCGGAAACAGCCCATTTCCGGACTTCCGGTAGGCCCATTTTTCGCCCTGTACTTACCTGGCATCCAAAATGGGCTGCATGTAGACTCCTGGGAGGGGGGGGATGGTGGGGATGGTGGGGACAGGGCCAGTCAAAAATCAGCTGGCTGGCGCACACGCATGTGCAGTGGAGGTGACCTAGGGCAACAGCTTGCGTGCCTGCAGAGATGGCTTCCTGAATTTTAGCAGGAATAACTTCACTGGGGTGGGGGAGGAGAATGTTCCATAAGGGTGATTCTGCAGCAGAGAAGACCCATCTCTTGATACCCATCAGGCATAATCCCATAGTAGATGGGACACAAAACATAACTTCTCAAGTGTATCTAATGGAATGGGCATATATATTTGGGGAAAGGTGGTTCCCTCAGATCAGGGCTGTCAAACTCGCAGTCCGCAGGCCAGATGCATCACACGCTGGCCATGCCCACACCTGGTTTAGCAAAGGGGAAAAAGTCACGATATGTCACGTGATGACGCCGTGATGACACGAGTTTGACACCCCTGCCTCAGATAATCCGGCCCCACTCATGAGAACTTTTACAGATCAAAACCAGCACCCTGAATTGCACTTGGAAGCAAATTGACAACTAATTCAGCTTGTGGAGTGTAAGTGTGACAGGTGCTGTTCTAGAAGTACACATGTGCTGCTGCATTCTGCACCAGTTGGAGCATCCGAATGCTCTTCAAGGGCAGTCCCATGTAGTGCACATTACAATACTTCAATTGGGAAGTGACTAGGGCATGAAAGATCTTTGTGCCTTACATTGTGGACATAACTTGACTTCTGAATATGATACAGTATATGATATATCCAGCAGCAACAGAAGGTCGTGAACATCTTTCAAGAGTAGTAATTTAACTTGCCGATGTTGATGATATCTCCCATCACCTTGATATAAATATAAAAAACACAATTAAAGCGAAATTCAGTAAAATAGCAGTTTGTGTTGCATAAGGCTGGAGAATGAAAACTGAAGCAACCTCAGGGCAACCTCTGGTCTATCAAGGCTGACCTATGCCAATTTCTGTGCTGCCAATCTAATAGACATTTCCTTTTAATATGTAACTAGATTTGGTAACGACAACCATGGAGCTGGTCAGTTTAAATTCCTTAACTCAGCTAAGGCTGGATAAAATGTAACAGTATATTTTGTATGTCAGTGTATATGTGTGGGGGGGTGTATTTACACTCTCTCACACAGAGAAGCAGTTATAATTGGATTTGAACGGAGAAGAAACAAGTGTGAAAAGGTGCTTTGTCTTTCTGACCCTTCCTGCTATTCAACTGCTCAAAATTCTTTCCCATTTGCTGCTCAGAGCAACGCATGTGAGTCATTGGCCATTATACTGAGCCAGGATCAATAGTACCCACTGGGAAGGCTTTTGCTAATACTTGGAAACTCCTGCCTTGCTGCCTATTTACTTGCTTTCTTTGACCAAAAGATTAATGAGAGTGAAAGAGAAATAGTCCAAGAATCCATGCTGCCTAGGAATTCTAGGAAATGAACTGCAGAATAAATGGAAGTCAAGGGTAATCATATATAGCATGTTCATTTATAACGTCAGATAAGAAGCAACAAATATTATTTTTCATGAACAAATATTGTCAGGATTGAGTGAGGGATTGTCAGAGCAATTAGCCATTTCCATAAGTTTCTAGTTAACAAACAAATGGAGTGAGCCAGGAAACTAAGTGAGGAACCACAATAATACACAAGCACACAATAGATACAAACTTAAGGTAAACCGCTCCAAACTCGATTGCAGAAAATATGACTTCAGCAACAGAGTGGTCAATGCCTGGAATGCACTACCCGACTCTGTGGTTACTTCCCCAAACCCCCATAACTTTAACCTTAGACTGTCTACTGTTGACCTCACCCCATTCCTAAGAGGTCTGTAAGGGGCATGCATAAGCACACCAACGTGCCTACCGTCCCTGTCCTACTGTCCCCATTTATTCGTAGCCTTATCCTGTATTCATAATCATGTTTATACTTATATCTGTTATCTTATACGTGTTTGACAAATAAAACAAACAAACAAACAAACAAACAAACAAACAAACCCCAAAACAGCTGAGAGGAGAAGCTAAGGAGAACATTGTAGTCTTCTGACCAAAACCAGTGATCATTTGAGTAAAAGAAGACCAGGAATGATGTGCTGGACTTATTCCTTTTGCAGAATAGCTGGTGAAAAGGGAATCCAGAAATCATCTGCAGTGATTTATGTATCACCCTTTTACTCGAGTATGATTCCACCAATTCTTCCTATTGTCAGGTGAGAACCAATGAAGCAGACAAGGCCAATGTAAAAACTGCCATCACTTAACCTTGTCTTGTAAAATTACTCACAAAAGCAACCACACACAGGAACTTGCTATTTATGTACTGTAGTATTTCTATAGCAAAACAAATGGCTTTATTATAGTAGAAGAAAGCAAATGGTAACTAGAGGGATTATGATCCACCTACTTCGTCATTTCCTGGAATTTTGTTTGCAAACAAAATCATGGATAAATATGATTATTCTCAATGTATATTCTGATTTTTTTTACTACATTTTTTATTTGATGGAAACTAAATTATTTCCAATTTAGGCCACTTTTTCCTTTCATTTCAGAATTAAAAACTATTGGTAAATTTACATAAATTGGGTACAGGGTTCCAGCACTTCTGTAATGGTAAACTATAGTGGTTTTATATGACTATCCTCTCATACACTGTATAATAACCTTTTGAGCAAGTTGCCCTTTCTTAACTTTGCATATTTTGATTAACATCATGAAAGAATTCAGCTCATGGGATGCTTTCAAAATCAGAAATACAGACAGCAGGAAGGCTGAGATCATTAAAAAAAAGAGTAGGCTGTATCTCTGAAACACTCCAAAACAAAACAAAAAGAAATGTTAAAGTAGTGCTTCCCAAACTTCTTCCTTCATTACTCAAAACTGCTTATACTTTTATCCAATATAGATAAAACATTTTAAGTCAATTTAAATATCCCTGTTGTAATTGGGTAAGATGACTGTATGTCATAACCCAAAAGGGGGGGGGAATCCACTTTTTCTGGAACTACAGTGTTAAAGAATTCTGAGAATAAGGAAGACAAAGAAGGCTCTTTTTGAAAGGGGGAAATTAGGTGACAGTGTCAGGGTTCCAAATAGCATCTAAAACTAAATCAGAGTCCAATGCAAAGTATTGCTCAAAGTTCCAATTTATTAGTAGAGCCATGTTGGCACATCTGTGAGAAACCCAAATCTGACGCTACGAGGGTTTCTCCACCCAGTTGAAAGATCGAGCCCCTTGTCCCCACACCCACAAGTTCATCACGTTAGCCAGTCTTCTCTTGCCAATGTGTCAGCTACTTCCATCAACTTCCAGGCAGGTGCTGGACAAGGATGACCTTGATAATCTAAAAGGAATTTGTTATGGCTACATTTCTACAACCCACATGCAACAGCCCCTTCCCAAATTCCCACAGGAAGAATACGTTTTAAAAGCATAAAGTGTGGCAGGCCAAAATCTCTAATAAGATATGGCTTCGGCCTGACAGACAGATTGTTAGACAGGGAATATTTAGAATAATCCTATGACTTTTAACTTTCTTTGAAACAGATGTAACAATGAACTCCCAATTTAGGAATGCACTTTCAATTTTTAATAAACAAATATTTAAAGAATTATGGAAGAAGCTACCTGCTGATTCCTTAAGAGAAGGATAGAAAGTCTCCATTATGGATGTCACAAAGGTGCTTTTTCAAGAGGCAACTTTGGGACTTCATTTGTTGTTCCTTGAAGATATTTTACTTCTCATCCAAGAAGCTTCTGAACTGAAAAAGCTTCTTGGATGAGAAGTGAAACGTCTTCAAGGAAAACCAAAGAAAATCCAGCTGCCTCTTGAAAAAACACCTTTGGGACACCTATGACCTAGATCAGGGGTCACCAATCTTTCGGACCTCAGGGACCACCAAATTCATAATTTTAAATCCCGCAGACCACTAATAAGAATTTTTTAAAAAGATAAATAGTATTTAGTGCAATATAAAAAATGCAAATAATTTTTCTGCGGACCACCAAAATTTTCTCGCTGACCTAGATGACTGAGAATTTCCATGACTTCCTCCATTTTTTTGGGAAGACATTAGCTTCCCATGTAAATGATGGAAAAACTGGGTTTCCTGAACATGATTCAATATGTAGCAGAAAAATCTATTGCCCGCTTTTCTAAAGAGAGTACTTTAGTAAAATCTATGGAATCCTTCATTCTTCTGTAGTCTCTCTAGTGACATATGCCAATTGTATTAAATTATACAGCAAGGAGCAGTCACCGAAACCAACAAATTCATTTTACATGTAACTTGTCTTGCACTTGAACAACATCTTCAGGGGTGAATGGCTAGCACTTCAAGTAAGTTCTCCACCTGTCCCTTTCAGGAAACGATCACACACTAAAAAAAAACTTGATTTGACATTCTGTTTCCTCTAATAGGTCACTTCTTGCCAGTCTTCAATTTTTATACACATTATTTACAAGGTAGTGGAAGGGCATAATCGTTTTTCTTTTTCCTGAGATCATTCATCTTTCAAAATATACAAATCTAAAGCTGAAAATTAATATTTATGACAGCATCATCCCTAAATATGCATAGAATGTGCTCCTGGGTGTAAGTTTATCCCTGTGAAGCAGCATCTGTAAAATATGAACTGTAGATAAGATCATGAAGAATGACTTTCAACTACTTGCACGCTCTGCAGGTAAACAAATCTTAAAGGAGAGAGTTCATTTATTTCGACCATTAGGATATCTTCTTGATGTGTTAATCTATACCATGTCTCTTAGATAAACAAACATATATCAAAAGATTCATTTTGTTATTAGTAGTAAAGTTTTACTTTTTTTTTTTTACAAAAAATTCCTTAGTCCCTTTGGAAAAAAAATGAATGTTTGATTGACACAAGAACAGTTAGGATTTTGCCACTGTCCTCATTTTCTCTGAAGAGCCCACATCTTTGTTAAGCAAAGAACTTCATCAGTGGCTCTGTGTGCTATAAATGGGTAAACAGCTTTCAAACACAAATAAGATAGTTCTTTCTCCTGAACACTAATGTGCCAATTTGTTAAGCCCTGTCTGACATGAAAATGGCTTTAATATGATTGGAGCATTACACATCTATGAATGCATGTGCCTAATGCTTCATCCATGAGATTATGACCACCAGTCAAACATGTTTTAAATCATTGAAGAAAAAATCCACAGTGTATCCAGGGGATGCAGCTTTCCACAATGCCTGAGGACTTCTTCATGCAAACATTTTGCATATGTGAAAGGGATCTAGGAAAGCTTAATACACACACTCTCTCTCGCACACACACACTCTTCCACATGTGAACCACAAACATTTGAAAATAGCTATATACGTAAAACCACTAGGAGCAATCAGATGGAAACTAGGAGTTTGATGTCATCAATATGCTCATAAGATTTACCTGTTTAAATCAAAGGATTTTGAGGGTGCTGGACAATTGCCTGGAGAAAGTGATGGGATGGAAATTGAATTCTGATAATACTGTGGTGCTGGAAATAGATTAGTGAGTTGTTTTGATCTGGATGAGACTTTGCCTCCTGTAAAGGAATCAATGGTTAGCTTGAGGATTCTCCCTGGTTAATATCAGTTAATGAAGGAAATGTTAAAAATCTCTGTTCAGTTAACCTGGTATTTCAACTATAACTTTTCTGAAAAGAAAATAACCTAAATTCAGTCACCTCACAGCTGGATTATTAAACTATGTCTTTGTTCTCTGCTATTCCCTCAGGTCTGGGCTCTTTCAGAATATACTAATATACTAATAACAGTGGTGAAATCCAAAAATTTTCCCTGCCGGTTCTGTGGGTGTGGCTTGGTCATGTGACTGGGTGGGTGTGGTCAACTTGATTGGTCTCACCATTACGAAATTTCTCCTTAGTCCAACTCACAATAAAATAGCACAATAAAATAGCACTGTTCCAATATTTAAAATAGAATAGAATAACAGAGTTGGAAAGGACCTTGGAGGTCTTCTAGTCCAACCGCCTGCTTAGGCAGGAAACCCTACACCACCAACCCTACAAATGGTTATCCAATCTCTTCTTAAAAACTTCCAGTGTTGGAGCATTTACAACTTCTGGAGGCAAGTTGTTCCACTGATTAATTGTTCTGTCAGGAAATTTGAGGGGCTCCTACAAAAATGAGGGAGTCAATCTATTTTCCAAAGCACCAAAAGGCACAACAAGAAACAATGGATGGAAACTAACCAAAGAGAGAAGCAGCCTAGGACTAAGGAGAAATTTCCTAAGGGTGAGACCAATCAACCAATGGAATAGCTTGCCATCACTAGAGCCTGCTCAAGCAGGAAATTGGACTAGAAGACCTCTATTATTCTATGTTCTCTATGTTCTAAATTGGGTGCTTCACAGCAGAAGCAATACAGCTGGCTGGACCACACATGCATTAAATTCAGGGCCGGTATGATCAAGCTGCATCATTGTCCCATCCTATATCTTTTTCCCTCAGGAAAAAAAAAGAACTAGCCAACACTGCAGCAGCTATAAAAGGTCTTGGGAAACTCCAGGGAGTATCAGCTGCTCACTCCAGTGTTACTTAATACTCTTTATAATGAAAATGTTTGTAATCTTGTCCTTCTTCCTGAAGAGTTAATCCCATCCCTAGATAGGTGATTGATGGGTTTCCCTGCCCTAATCCTGTCAGTTTCTGTTGTTTATTGACTTGATTCAGCGTGTAATGGCTGCATTCCAGCTGCAACTGTTAAGTGGAGCTATTAACTGAAGGGAGAGGGGGAGAGAGAGGGGGGGGGAACCTCTCTTGCACTTTATTTTTAACCGGTTCTCCGAACTGCCTAAGCAATTTACTAACGGTTCGAGCGAACTGGTGAGAACCGGCTGCATTTCATCTGTGACTAATAGTACTAATAATACTGGCTTTCCTAATATGCATATTACACTCTATATGTTCTGGATGTTGCAATGGATATGTTATACTATAGTTCAGATATAAAAGGTAAGTTATAAATAATAAAACCAGAAATAATGGTGATAATGGTATTTGTTTTACTTAATGTATCTTCAGAGTAGGCTTTTTTTCCTAGGTTTTATGGAGAATAACAGGCACCCTGAATATTAACAGTTTGGAGGCAATATATTTAGATATTTAGATACATTCTGTTTCTTATGATAAAATATATACTGTCTATTGGTACATACAATCTGTCTGTTGCTTTATTCAGTAAGGAAGAAAGCTATTGTATTTTATTTCATTTTTCATTGTCACCGCTATTATATAGTATCTCAGAATGTGTATTTCCTTCTGAATACCATTTTTGGGAAGTAAACCAACTCACAGTGGGGGGAAAAAAAACACCATATAGAGTTACTTGCTTCAAAAAATATAGGAAATAAAATGAAAGCATGCAGCATGTTAACTTCTTTTCTTTTCTTTTCCTTTCTTTGTAATCCACAGTTTCCTTTGTGGAAATGGTTGCTTTATAGTCAGAAATATTATTGATCTGAAACATGTTTATTTCTATTGATACCTAAATTTATGGGAAAAGATACCAGAGAAGGTGACCTTTAAATTGTCTTTGTTTTAAAAATACAACGATTTTAAGGTTTTAGGTCATTAACATTGTCTCAAAATAAATATGATGTATGTGTAGAATTTTGGATTTAATATGATGTAGCTTCAAATTTCTGTCAATTAAAATACTCCCCCCAAAATACAAAACTATTGACGAATCTATCTCAGGGATAGTTATTATAAGGAATAGAAAGATAAGTTGTACATCTGCTACCACAAGAGCAGCATGCACATGTCATAAATAACTTACTATCATGTGGTTCCTACAAAATTGTATTAAATTCAAAACTATCTGGGAGATCTTTTTTTACACATGCAGTCTGTCTATTCTTATGCCCAAGCAGGCAAAGAATTGTGGAAATCAGACATCAAGGAAGCATTTGCCATTAACTTCAATCTCTGAAAATGAGCTATTTGCAAATTGATTTGGATGACCCAGGTCTGACTGTGCAGTTAGGAAATATTTATTTAATAGTTTAGGCACTCTACCATCCCATGCAATTTCATTTCCCATTCCATCTCGCAATGTTCCAATTGCCCACTTCACCAATTCAATTGCTATTCAAGCGTACAGAAAACGGGTTTGGGGCTGATGGTCACATTTGGCATTTATTCCTAAAGGTGTTTTACATTTATACCCTATTATTCTCTGCTTACATCTTCCAGTATCCATCCCATTGTTTTACTGGAAGAAAACTGCAATGCATTATTTCACCATTTCCACCTTTTTGCAATTTAAAACCTATGCCAGCACACATTTTGAACACAAATTCAGCTTCTGTTTAAGAAATTTAACATATTGTTCACATGCTCATTCATCAGGTATAACATTTAAGTACTGAATGGTCCGTTGGTACCATTCTTAATCCACCTTCACTAAAATTAAATAGATTTGCATGGTAGCAGTGTTTTGCTTGTACAGTATCCATTCTGTACTTCCACTCCTGCTTCCTAAAATCTCTTCACAACAAGAGAAAGTAGGAGACTAGAAGATCTCCAAGGTCCCTTCAACTCTGTTATTCTTTTATTTCTTACCTTACATTCTTTTTATCACCAAAGGCATTTGGCAACCAACTTGCTGAAGTTTCAATAGCTCTAAGACTAGTTACCTTTTGGGATTTCCCCAATCTACGTTATGGATATTCTTTCATTCATTCTGGTTCAGGCCAAAAAGTTGTGGCTCATAATACAGAGCTTGCCATAAACCTTAAGTCTCCCTTCCATTTCAACTTTTGTGAGAAGGAGACAACTTCTTTTGTGTTCTGAAGCCTGGTCATCGTGAAATTTATGAAGAATAAAGGAAGCATAAAATTTATTGAAGATTTGTTGCTGAGTAGATTATGAAGTAAGGAAAAAAGAAATGTTATTAACAATAAGAGCTTATTTTTTGCAGACAAAAAAGAAAGTTTGTGGCTTGGAGATGATAGTGTGGCCTTATAAGAAAGCAGCACAAGAAGGAAGTCAGAAGCTCCTTGAGAAATCACCACAGATCAGATAAGTTGTGCATCAAAGATTTTTCCTTCCCCTGACACAGAAGGATCCTTGTCTATTTACAATTCTCCACTTATACAATGTGCTGTGGGGGATTTGGATCTTTTTCACTTTTGTGCATGTGTCTTTTAAAATTTTTACTGCAATTAATGAAGTTTTTCAGCTTTATGAAAAATAGTTTAATCAGTCACATCACTCTTCCAAAGATGGAAATACGAATAAATTGTATACCTTCACAAACAGAGCCCAAATTATTCCTTTCCACCCTTCTGTAACTATAAATCAATTCCAGGGATGGAAAATGGTAGCTGGCTGATTAAACCGTAATGTTCCGTGCAACACTGCATCAGACATATTACCTTCAGAACGGCCCTCTCATCTTCACACAAAATCAATGTCAATCTGTGAATCAAGTGTGCTTCAAGGTGGAAAAGAAGCATTAAGAGAGACAGTTCCTCTCTTATGGAGAAAAATACGGCAGTTTTTAAAGCAAGGGAGACAGAAATCTACGATTGTTCTGTATAGCAGGTAGCTGAATTTAGAATGTTTATTGACCAATGTTCACCCATGGTTTTATATCTCAATGCCGGTTAAAAAAAATAAAACACCCTCCCCCCCCCAAAAAAACCCAACAGTTATTGGATTGGGGAGTTTGTGTTCACTAAATCATTGATCAATTTCTTTAAGATGAGATTTCATGGCAGAGAGTCCACTACTACCCACTATAAACTCCCAAAAGAGTGCACATAAATCCAATATATAACCAAACAAATAAATAAATAACTGGACTTCCCATATTCTGATAATGGTAAGCCTGAATTAATATGCAGCTTAAGCCTCTATAGTGCTTAAGTTTTGATTCCAAAAGCAGATACCAGAGTGCACGCATAGCTTCCATTTTATCTTTAAAGGAATCACATTTACCTGAGATTACTTGGTTGTCTTGACATATTTTACTTGCCTTTAAATCTTTGAGCACTGTCCTTAGTCCCACAATAAGAAATGTGTCATACATTTAGAAAGAATCTTTCACTTGGTTTCAGTTAGCTTCAGGGGTGGGTTCTAACTTACCTCGCTGCTGGTTCGCTTCCTCCTGCACCACGTGGCCACGCCTCATGAGCACGCGCACGCCTCGTGGGCATGCGCACGCACGCTTCGCGCATGCGCAGTCCCAAAAAATAAATAAATAATAATAATAATAATAATAATAATAATAATAATAATAATAATAATAATAATAATAATAATAATAATAAAAACAAATGCCGAAAACAAGATGGTGATGCATGCGCAGTGCCGGAAACTCGGCTTCTGTACATGCGCAGAAGAAAAAATAAATTAAAAAATATTAAAAAAAAAATATTAAAAAAAATTCAAAAAAATATGGCGGCGCCCACGGACCGGCACCGACCGAACCAGATCAGTGACATCATCGTGATTTCACCAGCGGGTCACTACCAGTTCAGGAGAACCGGTCCGAACCGGGAGGAACCCACCTCTGGTTAGCTTAGTATAAAGTTACAACTTCTTCAGGACACTTAGCTATTCCCTATTATACTTGTCTGCCTATCATGTTTGATGAGGATATTCCTTGTAAATGTTGATCTTTCCTTGTACTTTTTACAGATAAACATTAGAAACTTGTGCAAAAACACTCTAATAATACCCATCAATTCTCCATCTCAATTTTCATATTATGCTAAGCCAAAGATGCAATCAGCAAATCATAAGTCAAAACCAAGTTATATTGTTTACAGTTGTAAAATCTATGTAAAAGTAATCTACAGTATGTTGTATTCTCATGTCATATTTGAGTTGGCAGTATTAAAAAAATATATCCATTTTAAGATGGCATTGTTCAGTGATTCTTACTTGCTGTTACTTAAGTTCCACCACCACTTTGCTTATTAAAGATCAAGGATCAGTGTAAGATAAAAAACAAACAAACCCTTTTTTCAAAGGACATATGTAATATGATTACATTATGTTCATTGTAATGGTTAAGGCATCTGGCTAGAAACTGGAACACCAGGAGTTCTAGTCTTGCCTTAGGTACGAAACTATCTGAATGACTTTGGGCCAGTCACTCTCTCTTAGCTCTATGAAGGAAGAATAGCAAACCACTTCTGAAAAAATCTTCCAAGAAAACTGCAGGGACTAGTGACCAAAAGTAAAACCTGACTCAAATGCATGAATATTGTTGTTTTATACATCAATTATGTAAACTCTAAAAATATTAAACATTTAGTAATATCATCAACAATAACTTTTATTGCTATAACTGTTAGGCACAAAGAGAATTCCACTGCTTTGAAAGATGTAAACAAAACATTAAACTTGTTAATCAGAAGCCTTCGGTTGTATTTTACTTATTTGCATGCTCAAGAGGAAACCAGATCTTTCCTTATATTGTAAAACCCCAATACAACAACGGGCCTGAAAGAAAGAACCACCTAAACCCCAGGTTGTAATTTATTATATATATATGTGGCAGTAATTCCCCACTGAGAGTCAGTTTGATGTAGTAATTAAAGCAACTAGGCTAGAAACCAGAAGACTGTAAGTTCTAGTCCTGCCTTAGGCATGAAGCCAGCTGGGTAACATTGAGTCAATTACTTGTCTCAGCGCTAAGGAAAAAAGCAATGGCAAACTACTTTTAAAAATTTGCTAAGAAAACTGCAGAGACTAGTCCAAGCAGTCTCCAGGAATCAGTATTGAATTAAAGGCATAAAAATAAATAATAATTTTAAAAATCCTATTATTTCTCAATTTCTAAATAATTCCCATTTGCTTTCCAATGTATTCCTCTCTCTAATATATGCTAAAAACATACAGCACAGCCAAGCCATCTTTTCCACACTTATCAGTCACTGTTGCTTTCTGCTGCCATGCCAGATCATGGATTAAATTTTGCATATTGTACTCCACCTGTTCTAATGAAAAAAAGGCCAGGCTATAAATTTAAAATGGATAACTAAATAAATCGTTGAGTCATCCTGCCTCAGTTTAGTAGGCTGCACACTGGCTATTCTGTTCTTCTCTTTAAGTCTTCCTCGTTTTCTATTTGTATGGATTTCTGAAAATTTGTCATATCACATCCCACCCCTAAGGTTTTTTATCTTGCATCAATGGCATGCTTACCACAGATTGAGAAAACATTGGCCTGGTTAATACATCTGTATTTGCATATGTAATGAAATGAAGTTTAAAGGTACTTGGAGTACATCTCAGTAATCGAATATGAAGGTTACCAAAATATGCATTTGCATTTTTTAGTTTGTGAAAGAAGTGAGGCTGGCTAAAAATGTTTTTTTTTTAAAGAAAAGGGTGGTCTAGTGAATTATTTTTTTGGGATAACCAAATCAAATAAATTAACTAATAAAAATAAGTCAATTTATAGTAAATAATAGTATATTTATCATGTAATTGTTTTTTCAATAAATATTCAGTTCCCAGGTAAGCTGATACTACATGAAACTCACCTACTATAGAAGAATATGTCTGCATTTCTTCATTTTTAACAGACTCACAAATTTAGGAATCAACCAAGAAGGATTCAAGAGCTTAATGAAATGCAAAATCTGTATGTCTTTGCACTATGCAGTATAAGTGATAAACTTTCCTATATGTCCTGCAATATGGTCATAAAGTGACTATGGATTGCAGTAAAACCACAAATAAAACCTAATAAGAAATATATCCTCACAAAGCACTGCAGCAAGATAAGCAAACTATCCATTTATCGGGTATGAAAACTTTACTAAAGGACATTCTGCTGTTCAAACTCTGACACTCACTCACCCCTCACCCCCCAGAAAAGAGTGCAGGGAAGAGTCAAATTCATATTCATAAAAATAAAAGCAATGACAATAAGAGTTATTTTTTATTTTATTTATTACTGTTCAAATTTAGATAGCTGCCCATCTCACAAAGCAAGTAACTTTGGACAGCATATAACAAAGTTAAAAAAAATAGTTCTAACTATTATTATGAGCAAGTAACATACATTTACATTCACAGTCTAAAACTGATGGAAACGTAATATTGAAGTTTTAACCAAGGACCTAAGAATTATTAGGGTAGTGTCCACTAATACAGGCAGTTCCAAGAAGGGCGGTTCTTTGTAAAATTAGGGTGTTCTGATAAATTCAACATTTCCAGATATCAAGGAATTCCTTTAGGCATCACTCTGAGGGCTCCAATCAAAACATATTTCTTTTTCCATAATTGTCCCACTTTGATTTGCAAGTGCCAATATTTTGTAATTTTTTCCCCAACTGTTTCCTCCTTATAAAAACCTTAGGTGGCACAGTGGTTAGAGTGCAGCACTGCAGGCTACTTCAGCTGACTGCTAGCTGCAGTTCGGCGGTTCAAATCTCACCGGCTCAAGGTTGACTCAGCCTTCCATCCTTCTGAGGTGGGTAAAATGAGGACCCAGATTGTTGGGGGCAATATGCTAACTCTGTAAACCACTTAGAGAGGGCTGTAAAGCACTATGAAGCGGTATATAAGTCTAAGTGCTATTGCTATTGCTATTATATGATGGATAAATAAGGAAAGTAACACTGTTCTAGCTGGTCATTCTATTGTCCTAGGAATGGATGGAATGATTTAGTTATCCATTGCTTCTTTCATCATGAAGATGTGCAATATATTTCTGACATCAAATGGCACAAAAATGTAGCTAAAAATTTGAATTTCAAAGGAAAACAATTTGGTCAGTCATGTCTTTTCTCTTATTCATCCTTTCTGCTGCCAAACACAGTTCTTTATTTGTGAAAAGATGATATAAAATATTAGTATCCCACAATAGTGTAATTAGTCAACACTCGGTAGCATCAGTTATAGAAATAAAACTGATTTTATTTCCTGTTTGACAAATGATCCTTCATTACTGATCTATCAATCATTAAAGCTATTGTCTATATTTCTTGTCTTGACCTTTTATTTTTCTGTATCTACTACCAGTAATATGGGATTCTGGATGTTAACAGCCTCAAGCAAGATACAGATAATTTTTATTATGAAGAATTGTGTTTTTTACTAGTTAAATTACAAAGCATAAAATTTGCTTAAGTCAACAATGAAGTGTTTAAGACCAGCTGGAAATTGGTTAAAGCCAGCTACAAGTATAAGCAGATAAGGTAAAGATTGGAAACATACCAGTAGAACTGAATAAAGATCTACTAACATAACATTCATATATGGCAATGTTCCAAAACAGATGCTTTAAAAGTTAAGATATGACAGAAATTGTATAGAAAAAATAAAATGTACACTATTTAATACAACACTTCACTGTTCATGTAATAAGCAACATTTATTTTTTGTAGTGAGCAGTTCTAGTAAACAAGCTGTTCATGATAAGAATTGTCAGTGTCCTGCCTAATTGCATCCCAGAATGCCATGATACAAATATACTATGAATGGGTTAAACACAGGGAAGAGCAATTTGTAAGCTTTTAGATTTTGTCACAGGTGAGACTGGCTAGGCCTGATGGAGTTGGAATTCATCAACCTCAGGAAGGCCACTTCCTGTTCACCCCTAGATTTTTGGGCAAAGTGTATGTAAGGATATGAGGGAAAGGCTTAAGAAAA
The DNA here is from genome assembly GCA_003457575.1 of Thermophis baileyi. NCBI lineage: Eukaryota > Metazoa > Chordata > Lepidosauria > Squamata > Dipsadidae > Thermophis > Thermophis baileyi. The sequence continues at coordinate 3,741,651 of QLTV01000598.1, read as the reverse complement.
GTTTGAAAGGAGATTTAAGTGTTGAATGCAGAAAATAATGTTGTGATAGGTAGCAATGGAACAGCACTTACACTTATATACTGCTTCATAGTGCTTTACAGCCCTCTCTAAGTGGTTTACAAAGTCAGCAAACTTTCCCCAACAATCTAGGTCCTCATTTTACTGACCTTGGATGGAAGGCTGAGTCAACTTTGAACTGGTCAGGGTGGCAGAATTACTCCTGGCAGTTGGCAGAATTAACCTGCAATGCTGCATTCTAACCACTGCACCACCATGGCTCATAACAGGTAAACCTTTAATGGCTATTATGGGAAATAGGACACGAGACTTGACAAGATTCAGATCTGATTCGGAACAGCTGTATCCTAAACTTTATCACTATTTTAATTTTGATAGTAACTACTTAACAAATGTAAATGTATGGTGCACACAGGCAGATGCGCAGACACAGACAGGATGCTTCTGCTGCTGGTTACAGAGAAAGATATTTATTAAATTATTAGTGAAGCTGAATTTCATTAATCAGCGCTTGTCATGCCACAACGTATAACTTTATACTATTGTTGCTCTCTAGCCCCATCTAGTGGCTGGAGAGACAAACAAGCCCCAAGTACCATATTTTTCAGAGTATAAGACCAACTCCCCCCCCCACCAAAGTGGATGGAAAAGTCTGTGCGTCTTATACAGCGAATATTGTGGCAGGGTGGAAGGGAAGTTGGTGTGGCGTCGATCAGTTGTTCTAGAATGGGCTGCGGCGGCGGTGACGGGTGGTGGTGGTGGCGGTGAATGGGTGGTGGCAAATGGGCGGTGGTGGCAAATGGGCTGCGCTGAACGGGCCGTGCCGAACGGGCTGTGCTGTTCGGGCAGCAGTGAATGGGCGGCGGTGAATGGGCAGCAGCGGCGAATGGGCAGTGGTGGCGAATGGGCGGTGGTGGCGAACGGGCGGCAGTGGTGAATAGGCGGCAGTGAATGGGCAGTGGCGGCGAACTGGTCACAGTGAATGGGCCACGGTGGCAGCGGTGAACGTGCCACGGCGAATGGCCAGATGAATACCGGATGGATGCTGGGAGGCAGATGCAGATTTTTTTTTCTTGTTTTCCTCCCCAAAAGCTAGGTGTGTCTTATAATCCGGAGCGTCTTATAGTCCAAAAAATATGGTATATTGTTTGGAGCTAACTCCACCCATTTACCAATCAGCCCGCACTCTCAAACCAAGTGCATGCTGGAGAGCCAGACTCCATTTCCTTCAGCATTTGGAGAAGGCAGAAACAGCCATTTTAGTCTGTGGCACATCCTGTGGTCATCCAAGAACAAACTCACATCCCACACACAGAACATTGCTAGTGAGATTCAAACTGCTTGTATTTATTAATTATTATGTTCAGCAGTAACTTAATACTATCATATAGTTGATTCTCACTATATGTATTCCTATTTCCCTCAGTTTCACCATACCCTGTTCTCCCAATAAAGCATTCATATCTACGCACACGGTCTGTTTTATTGGAGGATAGGTGGGTTTACCTGCATGTCGAGCTGCACAAAGACTAACGTGCAGTAGGGACAGAGCAGCCCTCATTTTTCCTATAAAGACTATGCAAACCTAAAGCTCTTTAAAGCTTTGGTTCTAATTCTTCCTGATTACTTTGTTACATAAATTACTTTTTGTTTTCAGATTTTCTGTATGAATGGACAATAAAGAACTATTAGGAAAAATACAATGTATGCTTATTTTCATAAATAAGAAATTTAAGAACTGCATAGTATTTTCAGTTGGATCTTATTGTGGAAATTGTTCTAAAGCTCCGTTTTGAAGTTCTCCACCACACTTTTCTTAAAATAACTTTTTGATTAAATTTAATATACTACACTTAGGCTATATTATACTTTTTTCTCATTTTTTCCTGTATATAATTCACCATATAACTAGAACTATATTTAGATGCTTCAATCTATAGTGAGAAAAGCTAGCTAAATAAAAATCTATAAAGTTCATTGAAAGACCACAGAATGGGTGATATAATTCATAAATATGTATGTTACAGGTGGCTGAGCAAAGAATTAAAATGGGAGATTTGGGTATGAGGTTGGATGACAATCACAAGTGTATTTAATACAAAAGATGAAATCAGGAGACCATCAAAATTTGAAGACAATGAACCCCAAGGCGTCTTAATTCAAGCAGAACTCAGCCTTTCTTTTGTTCTCTCACAGCCTGAACAGCTTTGTTTCTTGGTTACCCCAAACTCAGAAGATGATACAGAATAACAGAGTGGAAGGGACCTTGTAGGTCAAGCAGGAAACTCTATACCATTTCAGACAAATAGTTCTTGAATCTCCATTCAAGTTTTATCTAGTTAACTCATCTGCACCAAAGTCAATCAAATGAAGTTGATTTCTATGCAGTATTTGTGGAAGCGAATATGGATTATTTACTGTAGACATTTGTTCTGTAAACATGAATTACTCCATGAAGCCAGATTTATTACAACAATGCCAATCAGAATGATACTACAGGAAGGTGGATGAAGTGCTCAAATAGTAAGCATTCGGAATACATAATGCTGGAATGAAACTCTTATCTCTTTTTTCTTGAAATTTTATAAAAGTCCAATACATTTTTAATGTTAACATTATCATGTTTGTTTGTTGCTGAAAGTTTATTATAGTCTATAACTTTCTACAAGCTCTTCAAGACTCTGTCAGGCATCATACCAGGGCTTGTCAATAAATCTTGTGTCTTTGAATGTGAACCTCTTATTCAGAGGCTGATACAATACTCTCAAGCACACCTTAACTAGAATTAGAAAGTTTCTTGGAGACAAGAATTAAATTACAGACAAAAAGTTGTTTCCCCATTGCAGTGCAAAAAAGTCCAAGCTGCTAAGCATTTTCATTCTACTTTTTTAAGTTGATTAATTCTTAACTGGTCCCTCAATGGCCTTGGAAGGCATCTGATATTTGTTTAAATACTGGTCTTCTATAGCTTGAGAATTGTTCACACCTGTTTTATCATACTAAGACCTTCCACTGGCAGTATTCTATCCTGGATCAAACCTCTTGATGTCTTTTCAACTCTGTAAATACTACAGGTGTACGGATCAAGGTTCATCTGTGTCAAATTGGTGTTCTGGTTTGGAAAATCAGTTTGATTAACTTTGAACTTTCAAATCAGTGAGAAAACATGTCTTTGAATATGTGAAAGAACTATTTGAATTTTCAAAAGGAATGTGAAGTATCCAATTAATTTGGATGCTTCAGATTGCTGCAGTGTTTTGATTTAGAAAGCTGCTTCCATTGGGACATTTGATTGAATCTCATTTGAATCAAATGCCTTAACTGAAATGTTACACAGCCAAAGTAAAACTGTTCTGTATCAGAATCCACAGAAATTTCAACCACTTACTTAAAATATTTGTAGTCTAGACATTCACATACTAGATTATTATCTATAAAACAAAATTAAACAAACCATATAAAACAAATAATTTATTTTAATACACAATTTAAAGCACACAATATGCAAGTTACAGCATTATAGACAAAATTAGATATGGTGAAATTTGGGACATTGAGACCTGAATGCAATAGTTAAACAAAAGAAAAGAAACACCCTCCCTACCAAAAAATACCCCCCCCCAAAAAAGACCTAGCATTCACCTACTGCTGAAAAACAAATAATAACTTCTAGGAAATATTCTCTCTGAAAATATTAGGATTCTTTTCATCATCATGAAAGTAATGAACCAATGGGCTATTTTAGCACCAAATTCATTTATCACTTTCTCCTTGGTCTGGTATTGTGAAGGCCAAAAAAAGGCTGAATGGCCATATTATATCTAAACTTCAAGATATATGGAAAGCTTATGAAGCAAAATTGTGTATTAGTCAGCTGCTATAGTTATGAAGCACCTGGGTACTGATAATGAATTTAAAACTTCAGAATCAGAGCAATTACACTCAAGAGTTATCTGAAGTCTTGAAGGAAATTGTTGGTGTGATTTCAAATAACTTTTCTGCAAAAAGAATGACATAAGAGCAAATGTTTGTAATTAAAAATGTGGATGAGGGAGAATAGCTAGCTAGCTACATATTATCATTTGGCTATTTTATGGTATTTAAGGGCTCTCATGTACAGTATAACATGGGGTGGACCTGTTTAGTATTCATCAATGCAGCCTCCTTGCCTGACTCCAAGATAGCCTGTTTACTATTTTATGAGACTATGTTCTCATAAGTGAGCATGTATCACAGAGCCTGCAGCTGGTGCAGGCTTATGCTGGATCAAGATGTTCTACCAAGAAGGTGAAACTTTATATCATAAAACAGATTAAGATCTCCTATGTAAACATTCTATGGAAGAAGAGCCTTCAGAGAGTTGGTGACCTTCTGGACTTCAGTGGCTCATTTGAGAACTGTTCAAATGATAGTAGAATATCAATGTTCTGGAAGATATTTTTTGAATTTGAAACTCCCTTTTGTGCAAATCAGAAGAGACTCAGAGAAACAGACTGACAACGAGAGAGAGAATGACTGCCCTACATTGTTGCTGCATGCTTGTCAGCTCCTCCAACATTGGATGCACTGACAGCAGTTCCCACACAGCCTACTTCCTTCTTTTCTTCTTTATCATCCGGCAGTTCTACTAGGCTACCAACATATTTGATCAAAATATTACGAACAATGCTAGACAAAATGCTGCAAAAAGCAGGACAAGCATAGGAGGATCAAGCAGAACTCCCCGCCCCCAAGCACCCAGCAGCAGAGGCAACACCCAACACCCTTGAGGAAAAAAAAATAAAAGAATTTTAGAAGAACACTGGAAGTTTTCATGCTAGCATGATTTCTTTGCATGTCAAGAAAGGAGAAGACTATGTGGATAAAACCTTAGCATTGTTCCAGAAATTAAGCCAAGCAATAATGGATTTAAATTTCAAGGAACTCAATGCTTGAAGATCAGGAACAACTTCCTACTGGTAGAACTGTTCATCAATAGGGCAAATTGCCTCAGATGTCACTGACTCTTCTTCACTGGAAGTATTTAACTGTAACTTGATGTCTTTCTATTGGAAATGCTACACTGAACAGAGAGTTGAACTAATCAAACTGCAAGTTCCCCTCCAGCACTCTGTGATTCTTTTATCATAAATGCAGATCAAGAAAGTAATATTAAATACTGAAATAACATGTTAATGCACACTGCTGATGAGAGGAATGCAGAAATGCAGAGTTAATATGAACTAATTGTACTGCTGATTAATATAATATCGGAGCTTTAGTATAATACATTTTAGCACTGTAACTTCTTTGCTGTACCACTGTAGAGGAGAACTGTGTTTAGACTATGGGGGTAAAAATCAGAAATCTTAGAGCAACATTTTCTGACTAGCAAAGTTTATTAAAGGACATATGGTTTCATTAGGTGCAGTTTATTTTATCTGATCAGAAAAGATGCTACCATAGTCTTGATATTTGCTCTTATAAGTAAAGAATAACAAGTATAATGACAAAAGAGGTGCACTAACATATTTATTGAAAGGTCATATTTTCTGTATTCTTTATATCTATATCTATCTATATCTATATCTA
>QLTV01000598.1:3693567-3729409 GCA_003457575.1 Thermophis baileyi | reverse complement strand
CCCGGATCGAGTTGTGTAGTCCATATGTTTTTGCAGTGTAGGAAGTTGCAGATTACAGGATAATTTTTTTCCTGAAAAAAATTGTTTGTTAGAAAGTAGGTTGTTAGTTTCTAGGTGGAGGGTAATGGATTGGTTTATGATTGATTCCATGACTTTGCAGGTGACGCAACATAATGAGATTGGTCTGTAATTTTCGACGTTGCTGGGATCTCCTTTTTTGAAGAGAGGGATGGCTGTGGCTAGTGACTATAAGTTGGGTAAGGAGCTAGTCCTGAAAGATTTATCAAAGATTATGCTAAGAGGTTCAGCTAAGGCTGTGGAGAGCTTTTTTTAAGAAATATGCACATAGTCCATCAGGTCCAATAGATAGAGATGGTTTTAGGTTGTGTAATGCCTTTTTAACGTTATCTTCTGTAAAATCAATTTGTGTTAGATCGTTGTAATTATTTGTGGTACGACTAGGAAATATTGGGCATGAGCCATTGCTGTTTACAAAGACTGAGCCGAAGAATGTGTTAAAGAGGTTGGCTTTAATGGTTTCATCGTTATAGTCTTTACCATTAGGTCCTTTATACCCAGTTCTACTACTGCATTTTTAACTTGCTTCAAGATTGCCCATTAGTGTTTAATCATAGTTGGAAGAGAATTCTGGATTATTTAGGCCTCTGTCTGAACCAGGACTACTCTTTCAACATTCCTGAGGTTTCCCTTATGACCAGCTAGTAATAAGCCTTTACTAAAACTGTAGTTCACAGATTAATGCATTTTCTTTTCTGAAGGACAAGGAGAATACATATCAGGCTTTCCATTTATACATGTTCTAGGCCCATGCATTATTTACAACTGCCTTTAAATTATGTAAATGCCAGATTATTTGGGATCTTTTAAGCAGCGATTAACAGCATATACTAATATTGCTTTTGAAAAGGATACTGTACGAAAGTGTAGTTTGCCTTTTTTATATTGCTGGTTGAGCTTAACCTGACATGCTTTTAAAATCCTGGATTAAGAAATAAATTGAAAAAAGTTTTGTGAAGGAGTGTTTTTCAGATAATAGAATGATATGGAGCCTGTGGATTAATTTTATAGTGCATTATGAATATTTTTTATTATAGTTTTTGTCTGATAGGAGTTAACGAATGTAATGCAATGTATGAGCAATAAGCAACATGACTTACTGATCACATATGTCAATTTTATACATAACTTCTCCATACCTCCATATCTAGCACAATACTAATATGTTGCTTCATCCATGCACTGGAAAGGGCTGGAGGCCAGGCAGGATAGTTTTGTTCTTTGGCCATACCTATTTTCACCAGTCACTTTGTCAGTTATGTGTTTCAAGAGCCTATGTTTCAACTTTCATACCATGATAAGTTATACTATTTACCCAATCCTGCAAGGACTTCATATCTTGAGCTTTTAATGAATTCTAACACATCTGTCTGTGTTATTAACCACTGCAGGACACCTTTTGATGTATTATTATTGAGCTCACAGAGTAGTAATATGATTTCTTCTCCCTGTGTGAATCCTTTTAAAAATGAGTTATTCCATTGCGTCTTTTACTTACTGGTATAAATCGCTTCTAATCTCCCCTGTCTTGTGAACATAACATTCTCTTATTGCCTGCTGTTCTTTTTATGATGAAACACTCATTTATGTGTCAGTTTATAAATTGATCCAATGTCTTTATCAGAAAGCAGGAGTCAGAAGATATTAATTTCCATTAAGTATTCTAATTAATACAATGAAATTTTCAATATATTATTTTATATATATTAGATAGTCAGGGCAGTGGAACAAAATGGTACTTTCCTAAAATTAGATTACCAACATTTAGTACTTTAAGTAATGAGGATGTTAGGAAAGGTAGGATGAGAGTTTTTGAACCCAGGTCCATTCATTGAAACTGGATTTTCTAAAATCAGTCGACCAGAATTAGCTACTAATGGATACTGCTGGGTCGAAAGAGGTGTTTAATTGCTTATTCCATTATCTGATTAAATGATGTTTAAATATTTTTTTTCTGCCTTTAGCAAGAAGCATTTCATTGTTGATGAAACCATTTCCTTAATATCCATTTAAACACAAAGAGCTTTCTCTAAAGCTTTTTAATGTTTTTAAGTAAATGTGAAATTTTCAAAGACAATCACACTGAGTTTCAAGAAAAGTTGAAAACTTTAATTTCTTTGAGCTGTGACTTTGGATAGAAAGATGCCAGCAGCAAATCAGGACTGTCAAGGAGGCAAAATATAAACTTCACGTATCATTTTTGAGCAATTAATACCATTACTCTGATAGGAAAACGTTATGATTAAGCATAACATTCTATCTGAATCTTTCCATTTCTTTTTTGCACCTAATTCTTTGTTTTCCCATTTATAATAGTCATAGAAATGTCAGCTTTCTGATGCCACAAAGATACTTATAAGAATAGTTTCATTGTAAAAATAGCAGAAATCTTAGCTGAAATGATGCAAGCTAATAAACAGGACATGATGAGTGTAATAGATGAGGAACTACAGAGTTCCAACGAATTATGCAAGGAGGCACAGACTCCCAAAAGAAATACACATAAAATTTACAAAAAGGATAATTAGGGATAACATCTATAAAAAAACAAGAGAAGAAACATATACGTATAAAGGAAAAGAAATAATAGTTCTAAAGCAGATACCAAAAAGAGTACGGAATACAAGAAGGCAATATCAATTTTTAACATCCCAGCTCATAAAATATAAGGCGCCGTTAATACCAGAAGGTATTTTAGTAACCTGACAGGAAAAAAAATGAAAATAGACTTAATTGAAAAAGCCCAGGAGTTCTATGAAAGATATTTTGGGATGGAAGGTGAAGAAGGAAGTAAAAAAGAAAGTAATGAAGAACTGGAAAGTCGAGAAGAAGAAGTTATAGAAGAAAAAGAGAAAGATAGGGGAGAAAAGAGAACACAAGAAAGAAAGAAGATAGAACAAGAAGGAATAACATGTAGAGTATTAAGAGAAACTAGAACTACAAGAAAACAATACAAATAGAAGTAGAAGAACAAATCAAATTGATTTCTGTAAATATTAATAGAATTAATGTACCAAAATAAGAGAAACAAAACTTTTACAAAACTAAGAAAATTCGATGTAGAAGTAAATATTATTATAAGATCTTTTTTGTGTGTTAGATATTTTTATAGAACTACAAAATAAGGAAGAATTAGAATATTACTTAATTCGGAACAGGCTTTCTGAAGGGTTATAAAATAGGGACTTAATATTATGAAATATATGAATAATGATTTGTTAGAGCTATATAGAAAAGTGTAATAAAATGGAAAAGATTTATGTGTAAATAAATATATATAGACACGGAAGAGAGAAATATGTATTAAAGAAATCCAGAAAAGAGATATATGAAATAGGAAAAAAAAAGTAGACCAGAAAATTGATATACATAGAAGAAATAGGTATGGAAATGTTTTATAAATATATTAAAAATATTTAAAACATAAGTATATAAAAATCTTGTGGACCGATCTTGGGCTGTAATCAAAATAGGAACTGCGATTCCTACCAATGTATGTTTGTGCGTCATGTAATGTTTTTGTGTATAAAATAAAAAAAAATAGTTTCATTGTTTTATTAGTGTGGCTTTGTGCTGTCCCTGTGCAAGGATGTTTAGGAATATGTCTAACCAACTGATTTTATCTCTGGTTCATCAGCTGGTTGCTGATAAATGAAATTGCTCTTATAGGGCAATCCCATTCTTCCATCCATAACATTAGTCATTAAATGGCTCTAACATATGTTTAATGTCCTCATCATACCAGGCTAGCAGGCCAGAACTGACAACAGGAAAAAATTCTATTTTTCCTGATTCTCCTAGATGTTTCTCCATCTCCATTTCCTTTCTGAATGATTTTCTCATCTATTTCAAGTTTTTATTGTATACATTTAAACACAGAGATACATACAGTTGTCATCTCAAGTGATACTGATAGCTGTATACTTCCCAGAATTTTTGATTTGGGCACGATGCAAATTTTGGGAACACAAACATACCTATTGAGTGTTTCATGCTGACTATGCTAATCAGAAATACAGGATAATAATATTCCAGACAAGTACAGTAAATGCACTTCAGAAAAAAATATATCAAATTGAACTATTTTTACACATTTTTTTTTTATCACAGACATATTGATTCTTCCATATGTATTGTTAACAACTGGGATAGGGATGGAGAAGTGTTTTTGATGGCATTGGCTGAAACATTCTGTGTCTCATGGAAAATTCAGTTTAAATACTTTATCTTACCACCTGCAATAACTTGTGTGGCATTTAATCACTCTCCCCGGTTTATAGCAACCAACTGTATCTGTGTGTGTGTGTGTGTGTGTGTGTGTGTGTGTGTGTGTGTGTGTGTGTGTGTGTGTGTGTATTGAATTCGACATTCCATTTTGAAGCAGGCATCAATATCTTAAAGAGAACTACATAGGTGTTACTTTCAGCGAAATATGATGCAAGGGATTTCTCTACCAAAAAAAAAAAAAAATCCCATTGCCTTCAGTTTGGTTTACTACAAGATTTAGTTTGTCTTATTCTAAGTTATAGATTTTTGCTGAGAATGTTCTTCAAAATACATAGAATACTTGCATGGAGTGGCATTTCCAGGTACTTGGAAAAATAACAATAGTCAAGTTAGTCTTGTGTGTGGATTGCATTTAATGTAATCTTTCAATTTTTAAAATATTACCGGTAGAAATAATTGACTGATGACATAGTTTTGTAATTTTAATTTATATAAAATAGTTATTGATCACTTCTTATTACAAATAATCTCAAAATAGTTTGCAATGTTTAATAGTGTTATGTTTAACAGTATTAAACATAAAAAAATACTTCATAAAAGCAATCCATTGAACATATAAGCATCAAGTCATTTAGCAAGTTGCATTATCTGATGTCTCGATTAAAAGTAGCACAGCAGAATACCAGTGAGGCATTTAAATCAGCACAATAAACAGCAGTAGTTTATCAAATAAAACTGCTTTATGTTTTATTTTTCTTGTGATATTTCTTTTCATGTAGTAATTTTTGAGAGTATAGGTAAAAGTGAATAAGTTGAATACAAAATTTGAGGTTAGATAACAATAGCTATTATGTTTTTTCCATTTAGCTTCAAGTGACAGGTTTTATTACTTTTGAACCTAGAACCTGTACAAATTTGTGTGATTCTAGGGGTGTACATTTGTGACAAAGTCCTGCCAAACATCAAGTCATCTTTTCTAGAGATGAACTCTTCTTAAGTAACTAAGTTTAATCAGCCTATACTACCTGAAGTCTCTGTCAGCACACACACACACACACACACACACACATGCAAAGAAACAAACAGATGCCAATGTTTATGAAGGAAAAAGCTCAGAAATGAATTATAGATGTCTGCTGCCTTAAAGAACAACACTTAGACCAAAGGTTCAATTTCACAACCTCCTTGGCATGTTGTGAACATGGCTTACTGTTTCTGAAAACAGAGTGCACAACCTAGTTCTTAGTCAATTCTCATCCCACTATGAAAGCAATGTCCACTTATATTTTCTTGCTCTATGTGAAGAGTACAGTTGTTCATCTTCATGAATAGTGCTCTGCAATATGCACAGTCACTGGACTCTGCTCTCCAGAGGCATTTCATTTCACAGGCAGCTGAAGGGTCTGTCTTTCTGTATAGACTTTTCTATGGTGAACAGGGGGGAATTATTCTATTAATGCTCATATTAATATTTCTACATACCTGGGATGACCCACTCATGGTGCTCTGTAAGCATCCCTCACAGGTTCCTGCTTGCACATGCTAATAGTATGTCAATAGGTAGGACAATTATAAATGGTCAGAAGACTAGTGAACCACTTGACCTCTCTTCTTTTCCAGCCTTCCATTGGTAGATCAGTGAAAGATCAGAGATTAGCTTTCTTTTACTAGATTCATTGTAAACTTTTTTTAAAAAAACTTTTAATCTAGATGAAATTGACAAGAGTTCTACAAGTTTCCGCTACTGGTAAAAGTGATAGGAAAAAAGCTACATCTGTGGGATTTTTTTGAGGTAGGGAGAATCTAGTGAAGGCGCATTGTAATTGCCATGCAGAAATGACATCGAAGTAGCATTGTTGCCAAAATGGTAGATTGTAAAACTGAACAGTAGTCTCTTAAACCTGTTTCATTTCCAACCAGTTTCAGCATGGGAATTAAGTACTAGAAGGCTGCCATGTGGAAAAACCCCAAGACAACATTAAATTGGACTTATATTTTTGAATGCAAATAGAAATAAAGTAGGAAAGAAATAAAGTAGGTAAAAAACAAAGTATATAAAAGTAATTGGATGACAAAGTTATTTCCCTCCCACTCCTGGAGAAATTCAATAAGATATAAAACCTTTTACATTGTATTGTGAACAATAGCAGTATTAGCACAATAAGCAACAATTATGCAGCTATATGAATTATTAAAACAATGTCACAGAGATATAGTTGCTTCAAACAATGCTCTACTAATGAACTTAATGGTATGAATCCCAAAATGTTATAGAGAGATAACATTGTTCTTTTTCTCTTTTGCTTACAGATGTGTATACTTTGAATTGCTTCCTTCCCAAAACTGCTTTGTAGCTCTTTGCTTGTTGCATATTTCCTTGCTGCTGATCCTGCCAACCATCATATCCCCCCCTGCCACACTTCCTTCCTTCCACAGATAGATTGTTTGCATGATCTAATCAGAACTCCTTAAGCCCTTGCATTCTTGGGTTGCTGTTCCTTTTGTGTGTGTGTGTGTGCCTCTGAACAGATCATTATCAAGAGGAAAGTCATCTGTTCCATCTCTTGTATCTCTTTCTATTCTCACAAGACATCTTTCCTTTATAGCAATAGCACTTAGACTTATATACCGCTTTACAGTGCTTTACAGCCCTCTCTAAGCGGTTCACAGAGTCAGCATATTGCCCCCAACAATCTGGGTCCTCATTTTACCCAACTCGGAAGGATGGAAGGCTGAGTCAACCTTGAGCCGGTGAGATTTGAACCGCCAAACTGCAGCTAGCAGTCAGCTGAAGTAGCCTGCAGTGCTGCACTCTAACCACTGCGCCACCTCGGCTCTATTACCTCACCTTTCCTTTAGAGAAAGCACTGACGCACTGGAGAACACTCAACTGTTAATATAAAATGGCTGCAATATTTCCTACAATCCATTGTTCCATATCACCTTGTGTAAGCCAACATTATTTTTGGTAGCATTAAATCTCCATTAAAATAATAGAGAATATAATGGTAGACTCAACACTGAGGTGCCACAGCTATATAGCATGTCCAGTGTGTTAATGGAAATTATCAGTTATCCAGGTGTTTTTTCAAGAGGCAACTGGACTTTCTTGTTTTTCTTTGAAGAAGTTTCCTTCTCATCCAAGAAGCTTCTTCAGCTCCCTGCAGAACCTCCTCTGAAGAAGATTCTTGGATGAGAAGTGATATGTCTTCAAAGAAAAACAAGAAAGTCCAGTTGCCTCTTGAAAAAGCATCTTTGGGACATGTCCACTGTGGTTGTTGGTTGCATTGCTCATCCCATGAGATTATCAGGGTTATATGCTAGACCTTTAAGGCAACTGGTGTTATCTGGGTACCTGGGAAGATGTTGTGAATTGCTAATTATATTTTATATAAATATGATTCAGCCCCATGGTTTTAATTAATAATTTGATGTGTCTTTGGAGCATTTTAAATGAAGGGATGGTTGGAGAGCACATATTATGTTTATTAAAAATACATGTTGGGGTGAAATGGTCTGGTGGAATATACCCAGGACAATATATGTCTAGTTTAGGTATGTCTAGTTTAATTAAAAGAACGACTAGGGGAGACATGATAGCAGTGTTCCAATATCTCAGGGGTTGCCACAAAGAAGAGGGAGTCAAACTATTCTCCAAAGCACCTGAGGGTAGAACAAGAAGCAATGGGTGGAAACTAATCAAGGAGAGAAGCAACTTAGAACTAAGGAGAAATTTCCTGACAGTTAGAATAGCCCTTAGACTTATATACCGCTTCACAGTGCTTTACAGCCCTCTCTAAGCGGTTCACAGAGTCAGCATATTGCCCCCAACAATCTGGGTCCTCATTTGACCCACCTCGAAAGGATGGAAGGCTGAGTCAACCTTGAGCCGGTGAGATTTGAACCGCCGAACTGCAGCTAGCAGTCAGCTGAAGTAGCCTGCAGTGCTGCACTCTAACCACTGCGCCACCTCGGCTCTTAGAACAATTAATCAGTGGAACAGCTTGCCTCCAGATGTTGTGAATGCTCCAACATTGGAAGTTTTTAAGAAGATGTTGGATAACCATTTACCTGAAGTGGTGTAGGGTTTCCTGCCTAAGCAGGGGGTTGGACTAGAAGACCTCCAAGGTCATTCTATTCTATTCTATTCTATTCTATTCTATTCTATTCTATTCTATTCTATTCTATTCTATTCTATTCTATTCTATTCTATTCTATTCTATTCTATTCTAATCTTGCCCAACTCTTTGGAGTCTCAATTCTACAGCTACACAGTTAGACCGTAAATCTTTACCACACTCTAGGGATATCTTCTCTCATCAATATCATCCTGTTGCATTCTGATATTCTCTTCCTGCTCTGCAGCTGTCACAGTTCTGGATCGGCCAAGATGGCCGATTTCTTTTCTGCCGGTCTCCAGGAGTTTCTCCTGTCCGTTCAGGATATACCCTTCTCCCTGACATCCTCCGAGTTTCCCCTCTATCCTGTCGATCCCTCCGGGATTAACTGTGCCCTTTTTAGGGCCTCCAGACAGAAAATTTCGGGCAATGGGAACGGAGACCCGTTTCCTTGCTCCACTCACCGTGACGTCACCGCCGGAAGTCCCGATTGCTTATTTTTAATGCAATCAAAAATAATGTTTCCTGTACACATTAAGCAAAAGACAAAGAATCAGTGATACTGAATATGATTTATCTTCCCATTTGCAATGCTAAATGGTTTTATAAATTGTAATTGGTATGGGATAATTTGTATCAACATCAATTCACATCAATTTTGAGAAAAGCCGGAGTACTGTCATTTAGCAAATTAATAATCTAAAATTCACAGACACACATATTAATCATGGACTTGTTATGAGGACAATGACTTACTAGCATACATGGAGGATAAAGTAAATACTAATTACTTCAGTGCTGCAGTTATAAAATGGTTATCTACACGGCAACAATAAGTGCAGCTTCTATGGAACCTTGTGTTTGTTTAGCTGATAACATTCAGTGAATGATCAGTCTTCATTAGAGTGTCCAAAGATCTCCCTCTGGTTTGTGAGAAGAAAAGAAAAGAAGCTTCACTACTTTTAAAATAAAGTACCCTCAAACATGTTTTCTGCTTCCTTTGATGAAACTTTGACTCATCCATTTTGGGGACGATTGAATTCATTTCATTTTTATCATGTGTTGAATCATAGAATTCTATGGACTGGCAAAAGCTTTCAAGCTACAGTTTTTCAAATGTGTTGACGCTGTGTTTCTTTGTACTGCTACTTTAACGTGTTTATTAATGAAAACAAAGATAAGCATTGTTCAAAAATATAAATAACAAAAACAAACAAACAAACAAACAAACAAATAAATAAATAAGCCCTTTGTCCCTTATATCAGCCAATATTTGGGAAGATCATTTTGTTACCCTATGTGATCAAGCGGAGAATTCCCAGGCAGATTTGGAACTGGATGTGGCCTCTCTTCCCAATTAGGCCGTGGTTCTGAAATAAAATTAAACAGCTCAAAACAATGTGCAGTTTCTTGGTTTTTTTGTTTCGTTTTTTTGTTTGTTTTTAATAGATAACTAATTTAGTAGAAAACATTGATTTTTCTAGCTGGAGACATATAAATTTATCTTTATTTTGACATAGAAAAGCATTCATAGACCTACATTTGTAATTTCAAACACTGTTCCATTAGTTGGAATCTTTGTGCACAACCCTATTAAATAATCATTTGGGGAATAACAGAATTGGAAGGGACTTTGGAGGTCTTCTAATCCAACCCAGCAGACCTTATACCATTTTGGACAAATATATATCCAATCTCTTCTTAAGTACTTCCAGTGATGAAGCATCCACAACTTCTGAAGGCAACCCGTTCCATTGGTTAATTGTTCTCACTGTCAGGAAATTTCTCCTTGGTTCTAGACTGAATCTCTCCTTGATTAGTTGCTTCTTGTCCTGCCCTCAGGTGCTTTGGAAACTAGATTGACCCCTTCTTCTTTGTGGCAGCCCTTCAAACATTGGAACACTGCTATCATGTTACCCCTAGTCCTTCTTTTCATTAAATTAGACATACCCAATTCCTGAAACTGTTCTTCATATGTTTTAATCTCCAGCCCCCTAATCAACTTTGTTGCTATTTTCTGGATTCTTTCCAGAGTCTCAACATCTTTTTTTATATATTTTTATTGACCAAAACTGAATGTAGTATTCTAAGCGTGGTCTTACCAAGGCGTTATAAAGTGGTAATAACACTTCATGTGATCTTGATTCTATCCCTCTGTTAACACAGCCAAGGATTGCATAGGCTTTTTTGCTGCCAAAGACCATTGCTGGCTCAATTGACACAATTGAGATTTATTTTTAAGGCTTTACCTGTGCATATAGACTAAGAACATGCCATATTTATTAAAAATTTGTGGACAAATTTAAATGATTTCACAGATACTGAGCCTGATACATGCTTATTTTTTGCAGCATAGCTTAAAAAAATAAATCAAAGCAGCCCACCTACCGATCTGGAACGGAGCAGACATATATAAATAGCATGTTGTCCATATTGGCATCATTGAGCATCTGAGATCATGTAAATAATGCTTAAGTCTACTCAGTGCCATATTTTTCTTACTGTCAATCACTACTGTAAAAGGTGCTGTCAGAGGCCTTTTTGCTCCATGATGTGCTTTTGTAACATTGTATGTTCGAAGTGTTTAATTTACTCCCTGGGATGTAACCTTCTGAAACCTTCAATAGAGAAATGTTTCCATCATTTTATTTGCACACTCTGCATTGCTTTGAAGGAGTCCTGCAGTTTTGAGTTCAGCTGAAGGCTCCAATTTGAATAAAAGCCATTATATTGTAGATGAATGTTTTTCAAATCCGGTGTCTATTAACTCTGTCAGTCTACTCCCCCCCAATCTTAACTTCAACAGATGTTACTTTTGGTCCAATTGGGTGATAATCAGAAAAGTGTTTTTTTTTCCCAGAGCATTTTTAAATTCGTGTGTGTGTGTGTGTGTGTGTGTGTGTGTGTGTGTGTGTGTGTGTGTGTGTGTAGGGATTGGCATAAATGGTGGATAATGAAGAACTGTTTTTCCACATGGCACTGAAGGAAACATGAAGCTATTTATAAGCATTCTGTTATATTTTTTCCATTGTGATTTGGCTTGCTTGTCACAGTATTTAGATCTATTATTTTTCCTGCTTGTATATGCAAATCTATGAGGCCTTCCTGAATTAAGTTGATGAATGTGATTGTTTCAGTGTTTTTATACTGTATTATCTGATAAGAATTTCTTATCAAATTATTCTGCATGTTTCAATATTAATGTTAATTGATATATTGCTATGCATTACACTTCCCACTATTTGCTACTTTTCCAACTTTTATAAACTATTTGGGATGCAATGTTTTGTGAAAAATAAAGAATAAATAAATTGATTAAAAGACTGATTGACCTAGTAATGGATCTAGAGACTGAATCAAATAAGCGCCTGAAGACTGAAGAAAAAAACAGATTTTATAAAAGAGTTACAATGTTAACCCAGTAATTTCAATAGAAGAATTTATTTTAATTCTCTTGCCTATGAGTCATTATACTGTTTCTTCAGGATGTTCCTCATTTTATATAATGTTTCTATTTTATAGGCATAAGGCTGCGTAAAGTACTTAAAATTAATATCTAGTTCTGTATCTTTAAAAAGAAAGTATAGGAGAGAGAGAGAGGGAGAGGGAGAGGGAGAGGGAGAGGGAGAGGGAGAGGGAGAGGGAGAGGGAGGGAGGGAGGGAGGGAGAGAGAGAGAGAGAGAGAGAGAGAGAGAGAGAGAGAGAGAGAGAGAGAGAGAGAGAGAGAGAGAGAGAGAGAGAGAGAGAGAGAATGAGAATTAACAGTGCTTATGATGTGGCTAAATTAAAGGCTTTGGGGCATCTAATTGTTGATATTGCCATATAGGAAAGGAAAAAACCAAAATTGTAAATATAGAATTATAGTACGAGCATGGAATGTAAGGAGCATGAACACAGGGAAACTGGGGTGGATTGTACTGGTCTGCATTCCCAGGAAGAAGGGCAATCCAGAGGAATAAGAAACAGCTGAGTTCAGATAGCTTATGTGAAAGAAGGTGAAGACAAGCCCTACCTAACAGCTCTCCAATATAGGCTTCTATAGATAGCAGAGTGGTTTAGTTTGGCAAGATTCTGTCTATAGGTGTGGAATAGTAAAGAACTCTACTTGGAAGAACAAAACCTTTTTTAGTTTTGGGAGCTTGATACAATTCAACATAGTGAAAAATGATATTAAACAACCACAAATTGACATCTTAGGCATCATGTCAGCTGCTACTTCATACTTGCCTTTTGCTATCACTCAGTGCCAGACTGCCATGAACTCTAGGGGGACTGGATGGGAGGGGGGAGGATTCAAGGAATACGAAAAGTTCACTGTATCTCCCTGAGACTTGGTTTCAAAGTTGACCGGAACGGAACACTGCTGCATACCAACCCACACTTGAAAACGTTCTGAAAATATCTTCTATGAATTTGATTGGACATGGGAGAGAAGCAGCATGGGGAGGTACATAAGGAAAGGAAAGTTAGATTTGGGGATTTTGGCATGCGATTTTCAGTTCTGGCTTTGCATTACTGTATTTCATGTGATCTCTAGTAAACTATACCTTTCTCAACAAATGGAGTTAAAGATTGTTCTTTCTTTGAGGCTCAAGCTGAAGCAGATCTGACATATCAGCAAATTGAGCTGAATTGGGATAGGACAGCCTCTGTGAAAAGATTGCATTGTTTGTTACTCAGGTCATGAAAAACAAAGAAATAGTGTTATTTTTATAGTTTGAAAGGGTCTAAAAAGAACAGTATTTGGCAAAAATACATTTAATGACCAAATAATATCATTTAGATTGCATGGACACTTTTGATTGGAATCTGGAATGCCAAAGTTGGAAACACAGAAGAAGAAAATATAGTTAGATGTATGGCTTAGGAAACTAAAATGCTTTTTTTTTTTAAATAACTCTAGGCAGTGAACATATGTAATAATACTCTTTCCTTCTTTTATTTTCCCCGCAACAACAACCCTGTGAGGTAAGTTGGGTTGAGACAGAATTATTGGCCCAATATCTCCCAGATGGCTTTCACACCTAAGGTGGAAATAGAACTCACAGGGCCCTGGTTTCTAGTCTGGTGCCTTAACCACTAAACCAAACTGGCTTTTTTCTTCTGTATCATGAATCTTTGTTCCAAAACAATATCAGGACTTTTTCATCAACTAAATCAGAGATATTTAGTCTTGTTTGGGAGTTCAGACCTGTTCATGTCATGAGAGGAACTTCCAAAAATGACTTGCCAGGATAAAGGAGGAGGAAAAAAAATATTATTAATTAATTGTATTTTATATGCAATCATATTTACATATAATGCATTTAATATTAGAGTTATACAAAGGCCATCTGATTAAGTTCAGAGTCCTAAATCAAAGTTCTAAATCCAATATGGACTGTTACAATCTCACATGAGAGAAATGCAAATAACTGTAATATGGGAGAGGTAAGGGGGTGGGTTCCAGCAGGTTTTTAAGCAATGTTCCTACCGTATAATATAATTTTCTTCTTGTTGTTGTTTCCAACCTTATAATAACATTAAATTGAAACAGAAATTTGTGGAGTAAAGGATAAAATTAAGGATCTATTGTGAGTCTTGTGATTGCTCATGTGACTATGTGAAGTAATAGATGTTGATCTAATTCCAAAGATAAATCTGATGGTAGATATTTTGTCAATATATCAAGTTATGTCCTTATCCACCATAACATTTTATGTATATGAATATAGATCTTGATATGTGAGCCATGTTGCCGTCATTTCATTTGTGATGCTCCTAACAGGCAGGTTCATACTTATCTTTTTGGTCTGGTGAAATGAAATTTTGTTTTAAATTAACCAATTCCATATCAGTATATAGAATTCAGCTGAATTCAATTCATACAGGTTTGGGGTTCATAAAAAAGTATTTTCTGGATCTGTTGAAAATAATTTCCATAGTATTGAAAAATATGGATTGTAGCTTTCAAACAAAGCTACACATTAATTAATATTAATTAACCTATATGAACTTTCTCAGATCTGCAACTGCTAAAATCTTTTATTAAGCAATGTATAAGAGTTGTATTACTAAACTAGAGCACAATCCAGGAATGAATTTTCCAGCACAAGTAATAGAAGTTGTATAATACCAGCTAGGTCCTGTCAGCATCATTGAAGTCAGCCTTTTGGAACATAAGGATGACTGCATTTCCCATGCTTCACTTGACAAAATACATTTTGCATTTAATTTGAAACTCTGTTCCAGTAATATAAAAGGCCCTTAATATTACATTAGTGAGCAAGTAGTGAGCATCAAGTTCAATAAAATGGATTTTTGTCTGCTTTATAAATAAAAGAAAGTAGATAATGTGCCATTTACAACTTTTGTTATGTGAATAGAAAATCTAATCTGGCAAGTATCTGGAATGAAATGGAAAATATCTAGGACTTTCTATTACTCTAATAGATCTATTTGTATATTTTCACTATCAGTTCATATTTGACACAAATATTCTTAAATATTCTTTTATTTGTACAATGTTCCGGGAAGGAAAGACATGATATATACATGCATAATCCTTTTGATTAAATTACATGTATATTAGGTTTGCTGAATTTTTATCAGCAAGTTTGTTCTTTTGCTGCCTCGTCCAATAGCCTGGAAAAAAAGGGAAGGCTTTGGAACAGTCCCCCCCCTTCTTTTGCTCCACTCCACTACCTACTTAAAATTATTATTGATTTAAATTTTAAATAGCTTCTGTAGTTACATATGCACATGTATATGGTGCAAATTGTCTGTTCATGAACAGGGAATATGCTTAGAATGTAAAATAACTACCTCTGCTAATAAAATGCAGAGTTTGCAAGGCATTCTAAAAATAAATTGGTGTCATATTTAGCAATTTGAGGATAATGTTTGTTGCACTGATAGAGATTACTCAGAATTGTATGACTGTGCAATGTGGAGAGAGAGAAGGCTGTATCTAAGCTAGTCTGTCCACTTGGGCAAGTTCTTGAGCAGAAAGTTTCACAATGTGTCATGGGCTGCATCACTGTAAGAATGGCGAGATCACAGGAAGAGGAGAGGGACTTGTGCAGGAGGCTAGAAAAGGAATCTTCTGGGAAGTTCTTTAGCTACTTTCTTTAGAGATCTTCTGCTAGGCAAATGATGGTAATGGATTTCATTATAACTGTGGAAGAGATCATTTCAACACCTTTAAGATAAATCTGTCCAAACAAAGTAATAGTTTTGTCAAAACTAGATAGCAGACATGTTTTCAAGCATCTTAGCAGAACTCAAAATCCAACTGATTCTATCCTTCAACATGCTCACAAAATCTTAACTCTATATTTACTATAAGTAAGGAAAGGTGGCAGGAAGGAAAATACAGAAGGAGCAAGCTTGTGGGAGGGGGTGTCTTTCCCTGTGTTCTTTTGTCTTCTGAAAACCTTCCTATAAGAAATTATTATTGTTGTTCTTGAAATTAAGTAACTCATTTCTACAATGTCTAGGTTTTGTAAAAATTAATACACCCAAAACAATCAGGTAGACAAAAATATCTGGAATGTTCCTGTACATATTCCAAGCATAATTTAATGTGTATTGTTGTTTTCTTCACTAGTACCCTTTTAACTGAACTTGAATTCAATGTCCCATTCTGGATTGTCAGCTCTGATGTTTACTGAGTTTCAGTTGGAACTTTACTGATGTTTGCCCAAGGTATTTTCCATCCCTAATGTTCCACTCCTAGGATAATTCTACCATTGGATTATTTGTGATTGGAAACCTATGCATAACAAATAATGTCATTAAGGAAACTTCATGCTAGGAATTAAATAAAGATATATATGAACCTTGCCAGATGTTTTGTCTTTTAAAAAATAAAAAGACCTGGGGGTTTTGGGGGGTTGGGGGGGAGTAACAGGAGCATTGCAAACTATGGCAATATGGCAAATTTTGAACTTTCCCTATTTACATAAAATGCAATGATAAATAGGAAAAAAGAGAATAATGGAGTTTAGTGTCAAAAGATCTAGACCCCCAGGGGTGTCAAACTCCCTGCCCATGGGCTGGATGTGTCACATGTTGGTTATGCCCATGCCCAGTTTAGCGAAGGGTAAAAAGCCGTGACAATGCGAGTTTGACACCTCTGATCTAGACTCAGATTTATCCTTGCAGAAAGCCAGCTTTTGTCATCCAAATCATGAATGATGGATTATTAGTATCTTATTAAGTAATAACTGTAATATGGTAAAAACATATTGTTTTTGTTGAGGCTGGAGATTTCATTCTTTAACAAAGTGACTAAATTAGTAGGACCAGCGAAATGCTGTGGACATAGTACACTTAGACTTCAGCAAGGCATTCGACAAAATACAACCTACTTCTTGGTAAGCTAGAAACATGTGAGATAGACAGTATAATCACCAGATGGATTTGTAACTCACTGACAAACCATTAAGGACTACTCCACGAGTAGTCCTTAATGGTACTACATCTACCTGGAGGGAAGTAAGCAGTGGGATACCACAAAGTTTTGTCTTAGCCCAGTATCCTTCAATATTTTCATAGAGGAATCTTGGAGTCCTAGTGGACAATCATTTAAATATAAGGAAGCAGTGTGTGGCAGTAGCCAAAAAAACCAAGACAATCATAGGCTGCATTAATAGAGAGATAGAATAGGCCCAGTACTCTTCAAATCTTCATAAAATGACTTAGATGAGGAAATAGAAGGGAAACTCATCAAATTTGCAGATGTCACTAAATTGGCAGGAATAGCCAACACCCCAGAAGACAAACTCAAGATCCAAAAAGATCTTGAAAGACTTGAACAACGGGCCCTATCCAACAGCAAGAAATTTAATGTGGAGAAAAGCAAAGTTTTCATCTAGGCAGGAAAAACCAAAGGTACAAGTACAGATTAGGTGCTCAAAAACAGTAACTGTGAGAGGGACCTTAGAATCCTAGTGGATGATCACTTAAATATGAGCCAGCAGTGTGCGGCAGCAGCCAAAAAAGCTAATACAATCCTTGGTTGTATAAACAGAGGTATAGAATCAAAATCATGTGAAGTATTAATACCACTTTATAAATCCTTAGTAAGACCACACCTGGAATACTGCATCCAGTTTTGGTCACCACATTACAAAAAAGATGTTGACACTTTGGAAAAAGTGCAAAGAAGAGCAACTACATGATCAAGGGCCTAGAGACACAAACATATGAAGAACGGTTACAGGAATTGGGTATGGCCAGTCTAGAGAAAAGGACGACAAGGGGTGACATGATAGCAGTATTCCAGTATTTGAGAGGCTGCCACAAAGAAGAAGAGGTCAACTTATTTGCCAAAGCACCAGAAGGCAAGACAAGAAACAATGGATGGAAACTAATCAAGAAGAGAAGCAACTTGGAATTAAGGAGAAACTTCCTAATAGTGAGAACAAATAACCAGTGGAATAGCTTGCCGTCAGAAGTTGTAGGTGCTTCATCACTCCAGGTTTTTAAGAAAAGACTGAACAACCACCTATCTGAAATAGTATAGGGTCTCCTGCTTGAGCAGTGGGTTGGATTAGAAGACCTCCAAGGTCCCTTTCAGCTCTCTTCTGATTGATTGATTAAAATCTATTATAGAGTGTCCTTGGGAGGATGAATTGCTTTCATATTACTATGTTCTTGTTTTGAGTCCTGATGTCAAATTTAAATCTATTAATTATTTTATGCAAAGTTGTCCTGTTTATTCTATATAGCCATGATGGCGAACCTATGGCACGCGTGCCACAGGTAGCACACAGAGCCATATCTGCGGACACACAAGCCGTTGCCCTAGCTCAGCTCCAGCATGCATGCGCATGCCGGCCAGCTGATTTTTGGCTGGCCCCACCCACACCGCCCCTCCCAGGAGTCTCCATGCGGCCTGTTTTGGATGCCAGGTAAGTACAGGACTTGCATGGAGGCTCTGGGAGGGCGTTTTTGGCCTCCGGAGGGCCTCCAGGGGGGCAGGGGAGGCCATTTTCGCCCTCCCCAGGCTCCAAGAAAGCCTCTGTCGCCTGGGGAAGGTGAAAAACGGGCCTACCAAGTCCACTGGAAGTTGGGAAATGGGCCTTTTCTGGCCTCTGGAGGCTTCAGGGAGGCCTGCTAGGCCCAAAATGGGGCGCGGGGGGTTGTGTTCACATGCGTGGGCGAGCACGGGAGGTTGCGCGTGCATGCGCAGGGCTGGGGCAGTGGGGGGGTCACACACGCATGCTCAGGGGCACGTGGTACATGGGGGGCATTGAATTATGGGTGTGGGCACCCGGGCACGCGCTTTTAGCACCTGAGGAAAAAAAGAAAGCCTCTGGAGGCTTTCACCATCACTGCTATATAGCATCTAGAGCAGTGTTTCTCAACCTTGGCAACTATAAGGTATATTCCCATTCCCCAGCCAGCATGAGAAACACTGATCTAGAGGAACATTGTTGGCAGATAATGGCATATACCACATTAGATAAAATACATATTAATTTTTGTGTGTATTTGCTTGGTCTTTAAACATTCTGATAGTGTGGATGTGGTGGCAAACTAGACATCTCGATTTGTTACATGGGATTTGGTTCCCATGTTAGCAATTATTATCCTATTGTTTCTTGCTGCTTGCGAGACTGCTTCAGGATTTACGGTTGTCTATCATCTTTCAAGCAGTGGTGCTTAGCTGCTCTGTTTCTGTAGCTTGTCTTTTCTCAATTGAAGCAAATTTTATTTTATCTCAGCCATCTATTGCAAGAAGATTTTGAGATGTTTCTAGGATAACTATGGTGTGGTCATATCATTGGCTGAAGGAATGACCAATTTCTGGAAGTGAGCCTTCATATTTCAGTCCATTACAAATGCATACACATGCGCACGCACGCACACCCCCCCCCCTAAACTGTTTAGTGTTTTGCTGGCCTATAATTTATAACAGTTTTGTCAAGACACAAGCATTTTCAGCATAAAGTTTTCAATTGACAATAAACATGTGAAAGATCGATGTGCTCACTCTGTCTACTTACAACCAATACTTTCCAAATAACTCAATAGCTGATATGTTCATGATCAAAATGAATTATTGCTATACATTGAAAGTAGTCTTCCTAACCAAACTAGCTAAGGAAAAGTTACTTTAACGGTATAGATTGGATTCCGATGAAATTAATAATATGTTGACTCAGGAACAGTTTAAAACAGAATTAAAAACTCATTATAGATATTAATAAATACACAAAAGACACTTCAAATTTATTATAAAGTAAATTATAGTGATTGAATTGCAGACTTGCCTGCCATGTTTCTGTTCAATGCAGATTGACCTGTAGGAATTCTACATTTTTATTCAAAATTAGATGTTCAGTTCACAACAGCCATGGAGCTTGCCTGAATCCAGAAAGAGAACACTTGGCTGCTGGAGAAATGCCAAAGCAATTCTCTTTAACTTTGTTAAATTTAGAATCCCAATCTGTTGACTGAAAACCAATCTGGCAAGATTCATAGTAGCTGAATCTTATTAAATTTATAGTTCTATTAGATCACAAGACATGAACTTTGTTTTTTGGAGTAATATGAACGGCAGTGTTCCTTCAAAATGTGGGCTACAAAATAAAAATGGAAGGAAATTGAATTGATATTGAGTCACACATTTTATCATAAAGTGGACAAGCAGTGCTGATGAGTATAATGGTGACCAGCCATGAAGTCACTTTTAGTTGCCCTGAGTATTGGAAGAATCAGGATATATTATAATGATAGATCAATCATCCATGGGACAGAAATACCTTTTTTGCTATCAGAAAAGTGTATGCATATTTAATATAGATTTTAATAATTTAAAGTTCATTGGCAAAGCTTTAAATATTAAATACTTATTTTGGGAGAGAGAGAGAGGGAGGGAGGGAGGGAGAGAGAGACAGACAGACAGAGAGACAGAGAGAGCGAGAGAAAGAGAGAGGGGGGGGAGAGAGAGAGAGAGAGAGACAGACAGACAGACAGACAGACAGACAGACAGAGAAACACAGAGAAAGAGAACTTTAGGTCCCTTATCACATAAGTGCCTCTAATTAAATAATGCTAGGATTTAAAAGACAATTCAAAATGAAATGGCTAGCAGTATTTGGCATTTTAATTAAATAAATTAGTGCATATAACGTATATTAATAGATATCATTACTGCTTTTTATTGGTTTTGATGGAGAGCAGAAATGGGAAATCCTATTATTTTTAGAGATAGATCATGAATAAATGATTTCCATGATTTTGGTTAGTATTGTCTATTTAAATTAATTCTGCATTTTCCTAAAATAATATTTATAGTTTCTAAAGATACTACAATTAAAAATAGTTTTATAGAGAAATTATTCTTGTGCCCTTTCATATTTAAAAACTATTGTGCTTCGATCTTACAAAAAATAGTACTGACAGAAGTATATTACAAACATCTAACAGGCTACTTTTGAATATTTGAACACTTCCCAATAAACAGGTAGGCATATATTAGATCTTGCCACAACAAACCCAGAAAGTTCTAATATAGTCACAATTGTATTCCTATAATAACCAGTCAGATAGCTATCAAAATTCACAAGTAGAGCACAAGTCCACATTGTCTGTGCTTTTCAGCAAAATCAATTGATACTCCCTCCAATACAGAGTTAGAATACATAACTGTCATAACAAGAAACAATTGACATTTAAGTAATGCTTCTTTTAAAATCCATTTAATTTGTCATCTACTGAAATATCTAGTGGAGTTGAGTTTCACAATTTACGATCACTCAATCAATTCATTTATTGGTTTGGCCACCAGTCATAACTAATAAGATAAAAGCTACATGTGGCCAAACATTAATAAAATACATTTAAATGTGCAAAAATCAGTAAGAACATTAAAGCACTCTCTCCATTTAGCAGCAGCCTGTGCAAGGCTTGCAAATCTCCATAATAGTGTCTCCTTGTCTAAATTCATTAAATGTTTAATTTTATGTGAATCAGGCCACAATGATTTTCTGCCAAGAAGGGCTCCAAAAAAATTCCATGTGCTCAAGAGAAATAGGAAAGTATCATAAATAATGTGAAAAATTTATTATAATTTCCATAGCACATATTCTGTGGGATATTCAAAAATTGACCCTCTCTAGCTGCTAACGCCATTTGCTAGAATTGTAAGTGCCTGTGGGATGAAGACACTGTAAGACATCTCAGATAATGTTCACATTCCATTTTGGTCTTTTTAAGTGCATACCAAGAATAAATTGTATTCTGTGATAGTTAAAAAAAATTTCTTTGGAGAAAGATATCCAACACCTTGTTTTTAAATAGAATTATCTAAATTATTAAAGTTTAAAAAGAAATATGGAGAAAACCAAAGGTATAAATAAGATTGGATAAAAATGTAAACAACTGGTGGGAAGAGGAGCGGAGAAATTAACTTCCTTTAGGAGCAACTCTTCATAAGTTATGGAACAGATGGTTGGAGGAGTTTAACCCAATAATTAAATGCCCTAACAATTATTTTAGCTTTAATTGGATATATACCAGTTTCTGCCTAGAGAAATGGAATAGAAGCACAATTGGATGCATCTAAAATAATTCTGAGGAGCTTATTTTGAAATAATTCATATCATAAGGGGTAGAAATTCCCCATAACTCTACTGTGTGAGAACAGTAAGGGACTAACTTGATTTGGGGGAGAATTAGAATTGGTGGAATTTGTCGCCCACCATTTGTATGCCATAAATTTATTATTACTGCCAAATCTTTCCAGTTATTTTTTTTTATTGTTCCTGATAATGAGAATGGCAATTACTGGTGTGATCAAAAGGATGCTCAAGTATCTGTAAGAGAGAACACACTATATATTATAGTTCCCAACTCTCCGTTTGTACCTTTTCTCCCCAAATACAGTACCACCACCTTTGTTTCCAAGCATTCAGGATTAGAAAATTCAAGGAACAATAGCTACACAATTATGAGTTGAACAAAGTACTTCCTTTTGTTTCTCTTGATGCCTTTATTGTTCAGTTTCATCAACTGATTTCAGGTTCTGTTATTATGAGAGAGGAAAGAAACATCTCTATGCTTTTATTACATTTTGGCATGTTCCCTCCTACTCACCAACTTCACCAGTATTGCAGATTTATTTTAAAGGGTAATTGTTCTAACATCTTGATCATTTTCAAATGTTATTCGATACTATTTTTGAAATATATACAATATTGCAAATATAATTTCACACATTTTTGTACAGTTATTCTGATAAGGATAGTTTGATCTTAATTTTCTTCCTAATGTCTTTCAACATGGACTTTGTCTTTTTTCGCAGCAGCTTACGTCTATAAAACCAAGACCGTTCCTTGGTCAGCTGCTGTCATATATTAAATTAGAATCTATTTACATTTAATCACTTTTATAACTTGTTAAAATGTCTTTTCAGAGAGAAAAGGCAAAGAGAGCGCAAACAGTGCAAAGAAAGAGAAAGAATAAAAAAGGAAAAGGAAAGACTGAGATAAAGAAAAAATATACACAAAGAAGCGACTTCCAATCTTCATCAAAACAAGTATAAATAAGTTTGGTAGTTTTTCATCCACTATCAGGTTACAAACAGATATATCTTCTTCCCATAACCCATCCCATATCTATAAGCAAATCCATAAGATATCAACTTTTCAATCTTAATGTCAGCAAAAATCCATAAAGGGTTGCCAGAATTTCATAAAAACATGTCTTATTTAACTTTTATCAAATAAGCCAACTGAGGTTTCTGACATCTTAATGGGATTCACAGACTTGGACTGAAAGATCATGAAGAATGATCTTGACATCTGAGTATGTGGAATATGAAAATAATGACAAAGGAAACAAACTGTACTTCTGAAAATAAAACTATTGTATTTTTTTACCCCTTAGAAATCTCTCACGTCTTTTTGTTATATATTTTCTGGAACCACAATCAGTCCTCTTACTGGGGGTGGGAAGAGGGACACAGGAAATTTATGTCAGATGTGTCACAATGTCATATCAATAATGCAAATTGTATAGTTCAGAGCGTCTATGTGATGATATCATGGCATATATGACAATAACATAGCTTCTGTGTGATGCCTTACTTCAATGCCAAGGAAATAACCATTCATTATATTTCCACCTTTATCTTCTGTACCAAAATAGGCAATGTATGGCTCCCAGATATATATATTTTTAATTGTAACTCTCATTATTTCCTAATATTGTGCTACTGGTAGGTGGAGTTCAATGACATCTGGAGGCTTCCATTGACAGTACCTACCTTTTTAGTTATATATTTTTGTAAAAATGTCTGAGCTGCGGTTCAACCATTCTTTATTCCAGGATAACTTATGTAGACAAATTGTCTCATTAGATGTGATTTTCCTAGCCTATAAATAGTGCTGAGAAAATTGAGCTAAACATAGTCTAATTGGAAGAGAGTTTCTTTCTTACCCCTTTAATCTTATGTATCTCCAAATTTATTACTTTAAATGAAGGAAATTTATCAATTGCATATGAATAATGTAGTGTCATCCTTGTAGATGTTAGTAATAAACAGATCTCACATGAAGGCCAATGAAAGACTTTGTAATGGTAATGTTACTGTCTCAACAAATTTATGATTCCAGCCACAGCTTGCATTCCATTTTATCTTTGATTTACGAGTGGGTTGACCTGGGCCTAACCCTGTCAGCTTTAGTTCTGAGACAGTCTTTAGGATTATGGGCCTCTGATCTGGTAAATTCCTGAGAGGAAAAATTTAACTGAGGAACGCTCTCTCTGACAATTGATAAAGCCCTGTTCTTTTCAGGTTACACCAGAGACTGAGCTGCAGGAAGAATTAATTGAGAGAGACATGGGGACAAAGTATAGAAAAGAAGAAAGAAGGGACTTATGGAGACTTATTGCTCTGAAAAAGAGATGGGTTGGAGGAAAGCAATCAATTCCCATTTATAAGAAAAAGAGTCTAGGACAATAATTAGCATCAGGAAAGAATCAATTTTCTTAGGCAAAGCATTCTATTAGATAGTTACATGACAGGATGCTAATTAAAACTGATTGGCCTAATTAGAATGGCATTAATAACACGGCAGACACTGGCATTGTATTACTTGTTCACCATGTTCTCAGAAGACACAAATGTTATTGTGAATACTTTTTTTTTTTAAACCAACAGACACAGTGGTAATTATTTGAATGTGAATAATATCTTGGCCTATTTTGGAATGGGATAGGAAAGCAAAAAATAAATTGATTCTCTGGTAAAAAAGAAAAAGATTAACTATAATAGGGACAAACAATTTGAAAAGAAAGTTAAGCAGGGAAAAGTACTACTCTATACAAACATAGTAAACAAGCACATGTGTCTGAGATTTCTTTTCTGTATGTTCCAATTTCTGATAGGGTTGTTATATCAGATATATCTCACAAAATATTTATTCATTTTACTCCATTGAAAGAAAAAGTAGGCAATCAGCATAGATTATAGAATCAAACTATTCATTTACACAATCTGTCCAGAAGTGCCATAAAGAAGAAGTAGCCTTTAAGAATCCCACATGATTAGGAGCACATGTAGAAGCAGGCAGGCAGGCAGTCAAGAAAGAAGGAAGGCAGGCTTCAAATATTTTCAAAAGTAATTTCAATCTTTCACTGCCCCTGAAAGGAGCAGTGAATTTAGGTCTAATTTTTAAGCTGAAAATCCAGAACTATCATTGTAAGTAAAATAAATCACATTTTGCACATCCTACATCTTATTCAGCATTGTCTACAACAATCTTCCCTTATCTAGTCCCTACATTCCCCGGCCATTTGTATCTCAATGCATTTAGATTACATCTTAGGGAAGAGGGATCTCTTCAAGACAGGATCTTTCCCAGCCCATTCTGAAGCTGTAATAGATTTAATTTAATTTAATTTAATTTAATTTATTTGTCAAGCATATATGATTACAAGCAAAGTATAGACAAAGTATAAACATGATTGTATATATATATATAATACTACAAGCATGATTATGAGTACAAGAAGTATGAATATATGGGTACATTAGGACAGGGACGGTAGGCACGATTGTGCGCTTATGCACGCCCCTTACAGACCTCTTAGGAATGGGGTGAGGTCGATGGTAGATAATCTAAGGTTAAAGTTTTTGGGGGTTGGGGAAGAAACAACTGGGTCAGGTAATGTATTCCAGGCATTGACCACTCTGTTGTTGAAGTCGAATTTTTTGCAATCAAGTTTGGATCGGTTTACATTAAGTTTGTATCTATTGTGAGCTCCTGTATTGTTGCGGTTGAAGCTGAAGTAGTCATTAACAGGTAGGACATTGTGGCAGATAATTTTGTGAGCTACACTTAGGTCAGATCTTATGCAAAACTTTTATAGTTACTACTAAGGTATGGTCTTTCTAAAACTTTTAAAGTTTTCATCTGAAGTCCTAAAAGAAAATATATGAACTTCCCAAGAACAGAAATTTGTAGTGTAGGAAAGAACTTGTTTGAATCGTGTGTTTTTTCCTCTTCTTCCTTACCAAACAGGCAATTAAAGCTTCATTGTCAAGATAATTGGTCTTATAATGTACTCATTATTCTGGAGAAGGTTTTTAATTGCTTGGCATCATTCATGTAGAGTTGAAAGGAGATTGTCTTCTATGTATAGGAACTCTCAACTTTTCTTTTTGGTGTTATTATTGAGGTAGACAAAAATGTTACTAGTAGTAGTAACTTATCTTTTATTCTCATTCTATCAATCATATTATGCTGGAATTCAAAATAATCTGAGTAAGAAAAATTGAAACAAGTCAAATCATATACTTGGAACTCGTAAGATTCAACTTTTAACAGGATTCTAAGGAATTCAGATGGAAAATGGTCAACTATTCTGGCTTGAAATTCTATAAAATAAATAAATTGAAGATGCATGGGAGATCCTGAAGAGAAAACACAGCACAAATTATCTATATGAGATGGAAAAATGGGGATATATTTAAAACGTCTGTATAGATAAATGGAATGCAAGCAGAAATTGAGAACCAAAATGAATAAAGTAGAAACTGTTAGTCCATTGTAGGGAGAAAGTAGAGTTCTAATCATGGGGAACAGAAAAAAAAGCAGAATTGTTTAACCACTGTACATTTTTTTAATCTAAAAAGAAAGAAAACAACTTTGAGAAAAGGTATGGGAATGCTGCTGAAGATTGATTAAATTTCAGTAAGAATTACCTTTGCTACCTTAAGTGAATTCAACTCTCCAGGGTTAGACAAATTAATCCAAGGTGTTGAAGAAACTGACAGAATTGATGTTAGTACTGCTGGCTGCAATTGATGAAAGATTGGGGAAGAGCAAACATAGCTCCCATATTCAAAAAGGAGATTTAGAACTTCCTAGGAAATTATAGGTTACTCAGTTTAATGCCTATACTTACTAGAGATGATCAAGTTGTTGCTTTAGAGTATTTAGAAAAAAAAATCTACTTGTATCTTCTATTCATAGCAAAATGACTAAATAATAATTTGGTGGAAACATATAGTTGAAAATGTAGTAAAAAAATTAACGGGTTAAAACGGGTCCCCAACCGCCAGTCTGTGGTCCAGTGTAGGGATGCAGCTCTTTGGGAACCGGGCAATGCAAGTGGTGGGCCAGTGCATTTGCACAAGTGGCATATGCAGGTGCATTTGCACAAGTGGCATATGAGTGCATGTCAAACCAGCCCCTCTCCCTCCTGGCCACCACTAGTCCATAGAGCAGGAAATATTGGAGACTGCTAGGTTAAAATATTGTGGCATTTCTAAATAAAAACTAATAAGCTCATAACATACTAGATTTAATTGTGGGTGAAAAGAAGAAAGTGTGAATTACTGATATGTCTGTACCAGGTGATAATAGAATAGAAGACAAATAATTGGAGAAGTATCAAGATCTGCACACTGAAGTTGAAAGAGTATGGCATAAACTGGCCATGGTAGTTCCAGTGGTTATTGGCACGCTGGGTGCCATACCAAAAATTTTGGATGGCACTTAGAAAATCTGGCATTGACAACGTTTCCCTGTATCAATGATAAAAGACCAAACTGCTTGGATCTCCATACAGTATGTACTATAGCAAAGGATGCTTATGAGTGATTTTGCAGCATCCTTGAAGGAAGTAATAAATGGAACTCCAAATTGCTCTATGTTGATCCCAATGCTATTTACCATCTTTTAAAATTATAGGATGAATGGATGCTTAATATCCTAAGGATAGGATGAAAAGGATGCTTAACAAATTGCACCAACAAATCACGTGAAAATGGACTCATCTAACGTCCTGGCCCAATGCCTAAGGGAGTAACCATGTCTTTGATATCTTATAAAAGGCTGGCAGGGTCAGTGCCATCCTGGTCTCAGAGGTATCACCGTTCACAGAGCTGGTACAAGAAGACACACCTCTTAGGTCCCATTGTTGGAATATTACTGCAGGTAATTTCCAATTTAGTTTGTATCCAGAACACCCCTGTTAACCTCTCTATCCAGATCAGAGCAAGCACATCAGCAACTTGGATGAGCTAGCAAATTATCACACTAGCATGATAATTAAACAACAGCTAACATAAAAAAAGAAAAACCAGCTAACTGGCAAAATGGGACAAAACGCAAGCAAGAGCACAGAAAGAAGAGGTCATGTACAACAGGGATAGTTTAACATTACTTATATCTATTAAAAGGAACAGAACTTTCCAGAGTCACTGTAAACAATACAGTGGGTGTTAAGCCCCAAAGAGAATAACCTTTGCTTATTCTAGCCTTAACCATGTTACATATGTAATGCAGTAGTGGGTTCTAAAACCCGTTGCTACTGGTTCGTGCGCGTGCGCATGTGTGACTCCCACTACCGCCGCTACTGGTTCTAAGAACCGGGCCAAACCGGGAACAACCCACCACTGATGTAATGGCAGCAGAATAGAGATAGAAAGCAGAACATCAGTGATATCTTTATTCTGCAACATAAAGCAATTGGTGGATGGGAGATATCAGATAATATTATTAATAGAGGGGATCCAATCTACTGTCAATTTTTGTGTCAGACTAAACATTAGAAACAATGTCCTGACCATATTTACTATTACATAGCAGAAGAATCTGCATGAAAAGTGGTGAGTTTTCCCTTGCTATAAATTTTAAAGCAGATTAGATGACATCTGGCAGAGATGGATTAGTGGATCCCGGTACTTAGGAGGAGGTTGGACTAAATAACATATGACCTTTCTTCTAACACTTCTAAAGTATATACTCTTATATACTGTATTGTGTTGCATATTCCACATTTAAAATCTGCATAGTTAAGTTTTTAAACCACATTGTGTGGGATAGATCTGGCAGGCTCAGGAGAACACAGTCTTAAAATAACAATATATAGGTATCCATTTCCTCCCCACTCCTTTAAACATGAGATTGTTAGTCTGTTGTGTCACATGACTGGCAGAAAGAGGTAGAAAGAATGAGTCTTGCTTTCACTATAAATAGGGCTTGAATTTAACACTTACAGCTGTTAGATTGCCTAGCTGGCTTGTTGTAGTAACTATTAGAACTAGACGCCTCACAGATAGTTTCAAGGTTATATCTCCCCCCAAAAATACGTGTATTGAAAAAACTAGAAAGCCATTAAAGTCTAGCAGCAATCAAGTATTTCATATCATATTTATAGTAGACGCAAGATTCATTTCTTTTTCCCAGTCGTGCAGTGTAATGACCTAAGAGCAGTAGATACTAATGAACTGATATTGTGTTAATATTGTGTGTTTTCAGGCTGTTTGTGGCTGAGCTTCCCAGGTCTTTCATTGCTGTTTGTAAATCCAAAGTGGAAAATCACAGAAAAGAGTAGAACATTTTCAGAATCTCCCACAAAAAATCAGGAACTACCTAGAACATTCTGAGATATTTAAAATGTTTGCCGATTTCACTGTTGCCTCTTGTCTTCCATTGTTTTGCTAGTCTTACGTCATTCTTCTCCCTGCTATCACCTGAAACCTTCATGGTGGACAGACAAGATTTTTAAAATACTTGCAAGAATGTTCAGACAGAGAGCTCTCAGAGAAATTAGAGAGGCCACAATAAACAAATCCAGAAACTTATCCATTATTCATTGTTGCCCTGCTGAGTACTTCTTTAGAAAGGGGCTGTTATATCCAACATGATTTTTCACACTTTTTTATACTGTAGTCTCGTAAGGGTGATGTATATCTGAGAGTTAAGAAATTCAGAAGTGCCATTTGTATTTCTCAACAAAAATATAGACATGGAAATCTGAACTTTAAAAAAAAAACTATGCATATTTACAAACAAACAAAAATAACCCCTACACTCTCATTCTTCAAGAAAAGAAAATGTTTACAATGAAATCCTCAAATGCAATTTCCTGCAATGAACCTTGGAGCAAATTTACAGTGGTCAAGTTAACAAATCATATTATATGTATTGGAGAACAAGCAACATTAGATTAATTTTCAAATTATTTGGCAATGTTTCTGGGCTCAGACATAGGCAAAGCCTATATTATGAAATCCATCATATTTGAATGTACTACATATAGTGCAGGACTTATAGCATTTCAATAAGACCTACTGAGTTTAATAGGACTTATTTCTAGCATGTATGTACATGAGTTGTTCTGTCTTGGAACACTGTACTGTAAATGTACAGGTAGTCCTCGACTTACAACAGTTCATTTAGTGACTGTTCAAAGTTATAATGGTACTGAAAAAGTGACTTATGACTGTTTTTCACACTTACAACCATTGTAGACCCCCCATGGGTACATGATCAAAAATCAGACGTGATAAAAAAAAAACCTGACTCTTATTTCTGACAGTTACAGTGTCCAGAGGTCCTGTGATCAATTTTTGTGACCTTCTGACAAGCAAAGTCAATGGGGAAGTCAGATTCACTTAACAACCATGATACTAATTTCTACTAATTACTAATATACTGCAGTTGCTTCACTTAACAAGTGAGAAGAAATGTTGTAAAATGGGGAAAAAACTCACTTAACTCACTTAGCTTGCTTAGCAATAGAAATTTTGGGCTGAAAGTTGTCATAAACTGAGGACTACCTGTAAAATATCAGCTTGGATCTTAGATAATTTCTTTTTTAATATAGCAACAACAATATTCTTTACTGCCTCCTTGAGATGAGAGGAAAGTCTGTCAATATAGAGAATACTGCTCAACAGCCTACCCTTGCTATTATTAACCAGGAGGCTAGTACTGCGTAAAGTTGACTTTCACCTCAATTCTTTTTCTACTTCTCACTTGTTCCCTTGAAAGTAGGCAATCCCTGCCATGTGAGTCTGATTTGATCATCTGCTTTGAAAAAAGTGGTAACCATAGGAAGTCCTATGATTAGAAACATCATTCAATTATTTCAAGCCTTCTTGTAGGCTCCTTGGCCCTACTGCAGAAGGCGGGAGATGAGAGTAGAGTGTCTCTGCTTTTCAGTCTGAGGAAACCTGGTCCATGTCCCCATCTCTCTTCCATCTCACTTTGTTCATTTGCAAAAAGGGTGAGAGGGTTTGAGGTGAAATTGCTCAAGCAATACAGAGGTTGTAGCACATGAGGAGTCATGGAGGCGGAAGTGATCAAAAACAAAACGATTCATCTTAACTTTTCTGCCTGTTTGCTGGCACTATGTAGCATTATATGTACAAATATAGTCGTTTTCTTTCTCTCCCAAGTTGATGTTTAGCAATATCAATGTTCCTGTAGTGATATAGTGAATCTCCCCTGAGATTCCCCTGAATATAAACTTTGCTTCAGAAAACTACAAAACAATCAGCTTCAAAATAATCTAGGGGTATCCTACACATGAAGTGCTCTCTTTATTTCCAGAATGTTCAATAGCATTTGGTATGTAACCTCTCCAGCACATTTCTAATCTTTTCATATAATAATTGCTTTGAAAATATACTTCAAGATGGCAAAATTGCCCCATCTGAGTGATCTGCTATTATTAATACTGCAATACTTCATTTCAAAGTGAGATTCAAGGCTAGAATACCATGGCTTCAATTCTGTTGTAAAATTATAATGATTGAAACACCGTGAGGCACCTAAGTGATGGTTAGAAAGATTATTTAGTCAATCTGATTTTCTGTTTGCTTTTAGGAAGATTCAGAGCTAGTGATATTACTGCAAAACACAAGTAGTTGCTTCAGGTAGCAGATGCCAGTTGGTGGCAACAAGATGCTAAAAAATATGAAAATAGGGTTGCTATGTACTTTCACATTCTTGTCGCCTTAATATACAATAGAAGAAGCAATGTCATTCCTAGTTTTCCATGTATGTAATCTTAGCAGACTTCTTTAAATGAGGGAGGAACCATTTACAGCAATATGTGTCAGGCCAACAACAGAAGACAAACAAACAAACAAACAAACAAACAAACAAACAAACAAACAAACAATACAGATGTGTGGATATTTCTTGTTAACATGGGAGTTTTAGTCTTATTCATTTGGATTTGCGGTCTACAATAGTCTCCAACAAAATTGATGGGTTTAAACAATAGCATCCAATGAAAAGTCATATATCATCAAGTATGTATACACCAGGCATACATCACCAAGGTCTGCTGGGTCCAGAAGGGGAGGCCCTTTCACAGATGTACCCAGATATGGGTCTTGGATGTAACACCAGCTGAGATCCTGGAGCAAAGATGGAGGTGTTGCAACTGTCATCTGAAAGTTGTTACCTGAAAGTTTTTTATGACTTTCAAGGGTGCTGCACCACAGATCACTGGATGTGAAACCTGTTCATTAAGTTGGGCTCTGGGGAGCAGCTGGGATTGTTGCTGTTACACCAGCTTCTTTACTGTATAGCAACTGCCCTGGTTATGCTCTTAATTCTGTCTCTGAAATTTCCCAGATCTATAGCCTTGGACTTAATCTACCTTCTCTGGGAGTGGAGTCTGACACAGTCAGAAGTTCATAGCCACTATCATGGCCATGGGCCTAAAATAAGTCATCCAAAGCCTGACAGGTCACTCACTGGATCTGGTTTCTTGTTGTAACAATGGCTATGTGATCTGAAATTGTGGAAGCTTTAGGTGTCCTTCCTGTCATGGTCAGGTCATGTTTTGCTTATCATAGGATTCTCTTGCACCACCATCCACTGCAGGAAGGCTGGACCCATTAAATCAGACTAGTCCTGGTGATTGATGGACACAGATGAGTCTCAGAGAGAGCTAACGATTATTCTTGTTGGTTTGCTGAATGGTTTGTTTGAAGTCTTGATTGTTGCTTGGAATAAGAGGGCAACTGAAGGTTTGGATTTGTTCACGCTTATGTGATCGTATTATTCTCCATGGTTTATGAAATTGTTCATGGAAATGAAATGAGAGAAGAGACCTTTAGGCCGCTGCAGATGGTCTACAGGGGACAAATAACTGAATATAGGGTACATCCTATCTTGTGTGTAAGGGTAGCAAAGTATCAGTACTTCTCCACCCTTGATGTAAATCTTAACAGGCATACCAGACAGAAACATAGCCAGATAAGCTAATTCTACTTTATTGTAAAGTTACATTAACAGAAACGTTAATAACTTATAGAAGCTATGCTAAAAATATCCAATTATACATCTTTGGCTTTGGTGAATTAAGTGAGGCCTGAGATGTCTTATTCTGGTGCCTGGGGCTATGAGGGTCTGGTTGGGAAACATCAGGCTTCAGCTTCTCACCCCGGCAAAACCAGGTTTGCTTTTGGTTTGGGGCCTGCCATTTCTAGGACTATGCTATCTATGCTGCTAAATGCAGTTGTACTACCCAAAGATTCCTATTTTGAAACCCTACAAGGCATGGGGCTGAATTATTTTAGGAACTGCTGCTTCCCAATTACTTCTGCCTATGCCATGAGATCCAGAAGAAAAGACATGTTATGGGTCCTGTTGGCTAGGGGACTACATTTGGCAGGTCCTAGATGAAGGGCTTTTTATGCTGTGGGTAACACTTTCTGGAATATCTTTCTCCCAAAAATAAGGCTGACTCCATCTCTACTGATGTTCTGGAAGTTCCCCAAAACACAGTGGTACCATGAGGCCTGGGGACTCCAAGGAATTTTCAAATGGAAGCAAGTTAAATAATAGACTGTAATAGGGTATAAACACAAAATATTAAATGGGGAATACCGCATTTTTTGCTCCAAAAGATGCACTTACTCCCCAAAAGTGGGTGGAAATATCTGTGCGTCTTATGGAGCGAATGTTGCATCACAGACCGTGACGGCGGGATCCTTTTACAGTGTCAAACCCCCTCTGGGGGTTTGCCATACCTGGGGGGAAGGGGGTTGGTGTGGCGGCGACAGGCAGCAGCGGTGAACAGTGGCAGCGATCCCTGCTGCCTGGAACAGCTGATGGGTGGTATTCCGGGAGGCCGATCCAACCGCCGATCAGCTGCTTCGCGGAGAAGGCTCCAGCGTTCCCCGGCGGAGTCAGCAGACATGGAGGAGGCAGCAATGGCGGTGTTTCCAGTCAGCCAGCCTGCTGATCGGTGGGGCTATGGGAGGCCAGGATCCAGCTGTCACTCAGCTGACCGGTGGTGAGTGCAATGGAGCAGAGCCCTGACAAGCCACATGCTGGGGCTGCAATAACCTGCTGAAGCTGACCAGGCTGTTTGCTATTTGCTGCAAGGATGCTAGCCAAATGAATACTGTATGGTGGTTGAACTGCCAGAGGCATGGCCAGGCAGAGGGGCGTGCCCCCCCTACAAAAGACATTGGGAGGCAGAGGCAGATTTTTTTTTCTTGTTTTCCTCCTCTAAACCTAGGTGCCTCTTATGGTCAGGAGCATCTTATGAAGCGAAAAATACGGTAATTAACAAATAGAACAGATATATAGCATATCCCACTTTGAATTATATGCTTTCAAACTGAAAATCCAAAATTTGTTTTTGTAATGAAGGAGAAGGATCTGGAGGTTGCTCCTTGCTATGATTAGGAAGTACGCCAATGACCAGCATTCTTCCTTTGACATATTTTTTATTTAAATGAATTAATTTTCTCTCTACAAGTGAATATTAATAAAAATACATCCTTACCTGAAATTTGCTGTAAGAATCTGAGAAAGAGACTAATATATGAAAAAATTAAATGTCTACTTCAACCTTTCAAGTTATAAAAACATAATAATTTACATAGATTTCACTTCGTTTTAATACATTAAATCTCAAATAGAATAACAGAGTTGGAAGGGACCTTGGACGCCTTCTAGTCCAACCCCCTGCTTAGGCAGGAAACCCTACACCACTTCAGACAAATGGTTATCCAATCTCTTCTTAAAAACGTCCAGTGTTGGAGCATTTACAACTTCTGGAGGCAAGTTGTTCCACTGATTAATTGTTCTGTCACGAATCTGTAACATTCTAGTTATTATTTATTAAATTTATTAAATTTATTATTATTATTTATTAAATTTGTATGCCGCCCAACTCCCAAGGGACTCTGGGCGGCTAGGATTATATTTGGATTATATTTGGATTATATAGGATTATATTTGGTTTTCATTTTGAGATAGTACTTTGGCAACACATTTCTTCCTGTATTAGATGTTGTTAGGGAGGTGTAGGGATTTATTTTATTTCTAATATGTGTTTGGTTTCTTGTGAATAATGTTGGTGGTTCTGCTTGGTTCTCAAGGGCCTAAACTGAACTTTTTTCCCTGCTGTTGCAAGAAGAAAGGAAAACGGACATAAGGGCCACCACACAGACTACTGGAATCAGGGGTGGGTTCCTACCGGTTTGGACCGGTTTGCCCGAACCGGTAGCGACCCGCTAGTGACATCATCCAAACCGGATCGATGGTTGCCGGTCCGTGGGGGCTGCCATCTTTTTTTTTAAATTTTTTCCGAATTTTTTTTTCCTGAGCATGCTCAGAAGGTGGCTTCCAGCACTGTGCGACTTTAGAACAGGACAGAACAGAATAGAGTTGGAAGGGACCTTGGAGGTCTTCTAGTCCAACCCCCTGCTCAGGCAGGTAACCTTATACCATTTCAGACAAATGGTTGTCCAATCTCTTCTTAAAAACTTCCAGTGTTGGAGAATTCACAACTTCTGGAGGCAAGTTGTTCCACTGATTAATTGTTCTGTCACGAATCTGTAACATTCTAGTTATTATTTATTAAATTTATTAAATTTATTATTATTATTTATTAAATTTGTATGCCGCCCAACTCCCAAGGGACTCTGGGCGGCTAGGATTATATTTGGATTATATTTGGATTATATAGGATTATATTTGGTTTTCATTTTGAGATAGTACTTTGGCAACACATTTCTTCCTGTATTAGATGTTGTTAGGGAGGTGTAGGGATTTATTTTATTTCTAATATGTGTTTGGTTTCTTGTGAATAATGTTGGTGGTTCTGCTTGGTTCTCAAGGGCCTAAACTGAACTTTTTTCTTTTCTGTTGCAA
>QLTV01000598.1:3672781-3685110 GCA_003457575.1 Thermophis baileyi | reverse complement strand
AAAATCACATTATAAATGCAACCCTAGGTTTCTTGTTGTAAATAGATGGTTAGATGGTTTAAAAGGGTAGTCTATAGGGAAATAAATTGTCAGAAAGAAAACACCACTTTGATATGGGCTGTCGTTAAGACCCATGAATGTAACTTGCCCATAAAACATCTCATATCCAGCCAGAACACTGAGAACACACCACTTTTATATGGGCTGTCGTTAAGACCCATTAATGTAACTTGCCCATAAAACATCTCATATCCAGCAGGGCCTGCAGAACACTGAGCTGGTGGGACACAAACAAAGTCACCAAAATCCTTGTTAATGTGTTTCTGAGTTCCTTGTTCCTTTCCAATGAGGGGAAACAGGAAGGCTCCAACAGGGGAAAACAGCAGGCCACGATCTCCGGTGTGGAAGCAGG
Source organism: Thermophis baileyi (assembly GCA_003457575.1). Classification (NCBI taxonomy): domain Eukaryota; kingdom Metazoa; phylum Chordata; class Lepidosauria; order Squamata; family Dipsadidae; genus Thermophis; species Thermophis baileyi. The sequence continues at coordinate 3,684,698 of QLTV01000598.1, read as the reverse complement.
CCCCGACGAGGTGCTCCCCGGATGGACCCTGATGAAACACGCCCAGGAGGCCCACTGCTAAACGGCCTCGACCGTCTCCCTCCCAGACAGCCGGATGATTACAAACAGAGGCCATCTGTGAGTTGTTCCATTACAGTTTCAAAAGTTGCTCTCCTTGCATTCTTTGTAGCGTATCAATATCTTTTTTTTATTGTGGTGACAAATTGTTAAAACATTGTAGTACACATCGAACAGAGCTGAAAACTTTTTTTTGGCATTTTTTAATAAGATTTTGTATTAATTTTATGAAGGTTGTCTTAAATGTTCTTTGCAATTTCTCTTATGAGGCAGCTATCTCTTTTCCTGAGAAATGTCCTCAAAATATCATTCCTATGAATATTGTGGTTTTAAAATATTTTTAGGTTATTCCATGCAACTGATAAATTTAAGATGTTTCTAAAAGGGGAAACATATATGTAAAAGAAAAATGCTCAATTATTATTTATCAATAATTAATAGTAATTAGCAATTGTCTATTTATTCCATTTCTACATCTGGAAATTAATATGTAACTGCAATCTTGAATATTTCATATTGGCCAAAGAAACATTCCATCAGAAAGATTGCAAAAGCACTCTGGACTTTTTCAACTTGGCAATCCATACAATTGTATATTTTTCTCTTCCCAACCTTTCTTCTGATATGGCTAGATAAACGTAAGTAACAGTAAAATATAAAGTAATTACTGTGAAGAAAGTGCTCAGTACAACTTATTTTGTTTTTACTTTAAGCTGTTCATTATTTTTGTTGTTGATTCCACAACTTTTGTGCTATTTCCATACTTAAATTATTTTATTCAGTTTGGGCCTTTATTTCATCAAAAAATAATCCAAGGAAATTTTTCTTTCCGTATCTAAATTACATGACTCAGATTGCAATGAAAACTTTGTGGTTTTCTGCATAAAGCTACTTTAAAAGCAGCTATAATTGGATAAATGCTTTAATCTTTTAGTACAAATTTAGACGTTACCTTTCTTAATTTAGAAATAAAATGGAAGTCTATAGAAGAGTTAATGGAAAACATGTCTCTGTTTATAGTTCGCTTTAGGGAAGAAAAAATAGTAGATTTTCATGTTGTGCTTTCCCCCCATCATACTAGCCTGCAGTTATATTTAAATGTTAATGGTTCAGGCTTATAACTGCCAATTGCCTGTTAAATGACAAATGCCATTGGAAGCACAGGTGGCAATTATTAAGGATATCACATTTATGTGAACATATGCTTTGAATAGTATAATAGATTATGTCTTCATAATAATTATTGGAAAAAGAGATTGTGTTCTATTTTTATATTAAAACAACAGCTTTATCTTCATATTCACTAGACAATCTGGCCTTTTGTTCCTTAATAAGATAGAGCGCTGAACTCAGTTTTATTATCAAAGGCTGAGCATATTTACAATGTGACTGATTGGTACAAAGAACATCGATTTGCAGAATCCAAAATGGTAAAACAACTTAAAAGTCAGAAAAAAAATGATAAATTCACTTAATTCAGATGTATACTTTTAGAATGTTTTTGGAGACAATAGTATAATAATTCTAATTATCTACATGAATTCAGCTAGGTTTATATACTCATGCAACCTGAAAAACCAGGTTGGAGATAGATTGTCATGAAGAAAATCTATCAATGTGATTGCTAGGAGTTAAAATTGACTTAGTGGCACATAATCATTAATCAATCAATCAATCAATCAATCAATCAATCAATCAATCAATCAAACAGTGTTAATTTGCCTAGTCGTTTTCCACTATTAACTCATCACAGAATACTAATGGAATGTACCATTTGACTTGTAAGCAACTTAAGAGGGTTATACAGGTAGTTCTTGACTTAAAATAGTTCATTTAGTGACCGTTCAAAGTTACAATGGCACTGAAAAAAAAGTGACTTGTGATCATTCTTCACACTTATGTCCATTGCAGCATCTCCATAATCACGTGATCAAAATTCAGATGCTTGGCAACTATCTCATTTATAACGATTGCAGTGTCTCAGGGTCACGTGATCCCCTTTTGCGATCTTCTGATGAGCCAAGTCAATGGGGAAGCCAGATTCACTTAATGACCATGTTACTAACTTAACAACTGCAGTGATTCACTTAACACCTGTGCAAGAAAAGCTGTACAATAGGGCAAAACACACTTAACAACTGTCTCGTTTAGCTACAGAAATTTTGGGCTCAATTGGTAACCTGTTTGCACTTATGACCAGTTGTCAAGCATCCCATGGACATGTGATCACTTTTGCAACCTTCTCTGTCTGTTTCCCAGAAAGTCAATGGGGAAACTGGCAGAAAAGGTCACACGTTTCTGGGTATGTCTAACCAACCTATGCATCCTCCCACAGCCCCTCCACAATTACATACTTGAGCAAACCTGCACAGCCTCTCTAACTCATCATGCCTCTCTTGCACCCTCACACATCCTGTCCATTTTACTCAGCCTGTGTCACACCTCTGCACATCATCTATGAATCATAGTGAAATCTTGCACACCTTCTCACACCACAGTTCTCTTGCATCTCCTCCCTTTTTCCTGACTTTCTCACAACTGTCCCTGATCGTTCTCCTTATGTGGGGCCTCTCATGCACCCTACCTGCCCCCCAACCCATGAGTTGACTCTCATGCACCAATCACACCCTTGCACATCTTCCCCAATTCTCCCTCATGTTCTTGGGCACTTTTGCACCTTTCCCATACTGTGCCTCTCACACACTCTTACCGACACATGTTGTGCCTCTTGCACACCCTTGTGCACTCTCTCTGACATGTAATGTGCCTCTGTCTCATCTACTCACATTATGATACACCCTCCCCAACCCACACCTTCTTGTGGGTTGGGGAGGGTACACACCTTCCCTATCCTTCCCTACATCCTCACATACTTCACATAACCTCACATGCCATGCATCTTCACATACTTGCCAACCCATTCAACATCTCTTACACCGTCTCATGCACTTTCCCTAATCTGTGCTTACCCTCATGTACACACTCTCACACCCTTGTCACCCTCATGTACCCTCTCCTACATTCCTGCTCATTCCTGCACACCCTATCACTCCTTCTCTTGCTTGACAGTAGCCACTCATCTGCCTGCTTAGCACTTGGAACTTCCTGCTGGCTTCCCCTCTGACTTTGCGGAAAGCCAGCAGGAAGTTGCCTCTCCTAACAACCATGGTATTCAGTTAATATGGCAACTGGGACTCCAGAGAATTCTGTTACTAAGCAATGCAGTTATGCTTTACAAGCACATCCACAACTGGCTGGCAAACCGTACTCAACAAATAGTCCTTAATGGGTCTAAGTCCACATGGAGAGAAGTAAGCAGTGGGGTACCACAAGGCTCCGTCTTAGGCCCAGTACTCTTCAATATCTTCATAAATGACTTAGATGAGGGAATAGAAGGGGAACTTACCAAATTTGCAGATGACACTAAGCTGGCAGGAATAGCTAACACCCTAGAAGATAGGCTCAGGATCCAGATGGATCTTGACAGACTTGAGCACTGAACAAAAGAGTCTTGAATGTTTTAAAAATCATTATTGTCCCAAATAATTGCAAGGGGTATATTTCCACAAGAAGGATACAAAAGCTACTTTTGTATCAAGCTTTGCAAAATTGCCCTAAAACTAATTTCCAATATTTCTTTTTTTCAAATCTATCCCTTAATGTAGCAAAGAAAAAACTCTTTTCAACAGGTAAGTGGTACATATTTTAAAGATAAAATGTTTGATTGCTAAATTATTCCCTAAGCAATTTGTTGTTGAAAAAGATGTTGAGACTCTAGAAAGAGTGCAGAGAAGAGCAACCAAGATGATCAGGGGACTGGAGGCTAAAACATACAATGAACGGTTGCAGTAACTGGGCATGGCTAGTCTAGCGAAGAGAAGGACCAGGGGAGACATGATAGCAGTGTACCAATCTTTGAGGGGCTGCCACAGAGAGGAGGGGGTCAAGCTATTCTCCAAAGCACCTGAAGGACAGACAAGGAATAATGGATGGAAACTGATCAAGGAGAGATTCAACCTAGAAATAAGGAGGAACTTTCTGACAGTGAGAACAATCAACCAATGGAACAGCTTGCCTTCGGAAGTTGTGGGAGCTTCATCACTTGAGACTTTCAAGAAGAGATTGGAATGCCATTTGTCAGAAATGGTGTAGGGTCTCCTGCTTGAGCAGGGGGTTGGACTAGATGACCTACAATGTCCCTTCCAACTCTGTTAATCTAATCTAGTCTTTAAAAAAAGCACATTGCTTAGCTATGGAAATTCTGGTTCCAATTGCAGCTGTAAATTGAAGACTACCTGTACTTTCTTGAGAGAGGGCATATTGCAATGTGAATTTTTATATGTATCTGATTAGTTGCATAAATTGAATTACTGATAATTTGTTGACCATTTTAAAATTTGTATACTGTATATTTGACAGTGGAAATGATTTTTTTTAACCTCTAATTTCTGTGGAACCCATTCAGTTTTGTAGCTGAGCTCAGTTTTTATTTTAATTCTTGAACTGTGTTTTTATTTCAGTAATATGAAGAGATCATCCTTGTATTGAGAATCTAAAGTTACTAGAATCTTATTTATGTGATTAAGACATATTAAAGAGCCGCGTAATTATTTTATGGTGGATATCTATGTTTGCACTAATTTTCATTTTCATTTACTTTTTAATTATAAGGGTATTATAGCTTTTTCAAAGAAGAAAATGTCTTGGTGGCAATCTGGTGCATAATTAGGCTAGTGAAATCCCACTGAAGCTTATGATGTTAAGCAGTCTAGCTATATTCAATACTTCAGCCTTTGCGTTTGGTCTCATAATAACTGCCACTCAGAAGAAACTGCTGAGTTCAAATTCTCAGTTGATTACATACTTGCCATAATTATGGCAAACTGCAACTTTTTGAAGTTATTATGCTAATGTTCATGAGGCTCTGTCTCCAACCTGTTATTGAATTGCTTCCTTATGTGGATGTGGTTCCCTTCGGGACGACTATACCAGTACTTCTAATTGCACTGTATTTACTTTGTTCCAGAATTATCATTTTGCTTACATCAGCACTTATGGGTAATCTAATTGTTCCTAAACAAATTACTTAGCATCACAACACTAATTAGGTGGCCTTGTCAGACTAAGTATTTTCCGCCTTCCGATCTGTTTGTGTTAAACCAATTCTTCAGCTTTTTCTCTGAAATAAAAGTACATTCATCATAGGAATATGATAGATGGGAAGAGAATGAATTTCAATTTATTTGAACATTTCACAATTAAAAACAAAGGATAGGCGGCACCATGTTATATAGGGAAATTATGGCTGAAAGTCATATATGGAGATTAAACCAGTTTTTTTACAACAAACATATAGAAATATAAGAAAATTGATAACTAGTTGGATAGAACATTGCACCTCAATACTTCTGGCTTATGTTTTATGGCAATTGCTATTTGGTAATTTATATTATCTTACTGAAAATGATACACCACAATCTTAAGTGTAACTATTTATAGCCATTTGTTTGTCTAACCTCTTTCTAAGCTGTCCATATTGGCAGTCATCTCATCTTTGTTGCAGCTATTTCACAGGTTAACTTTAGTCTAGTGTGAAGAAGTGTCCCTTCCAAAGCGGACTGACTTTGTTCTAGTCAAGTAGGGTGAGAAGAGATAGTATTCTAGAGGGGATGTCAGGGGAGATGCCTGCAGTATTGATCATTTTATAATTTGGGGGTGTTAGTTTGTGCTGGTTGGGTAAATAAATGGTACAGAAAGATCTCAAGCTTTGTTTTGACCACTTAGATTGCTTTTATGCCATAATTCAAGATCTTGGAACAATTGACAATGTGCCAATTGGCAAACATTTTGGTTATGGAACCAAAGCTGGACACAACTGACACAGAAAACTCCATGTCTTGGAAATAATCTGGGAATGGAGAACTATGGAATGCTGAGTTGTGAACTGGTTGATTTTTAGCCTGGCTCCTCTGGTGAGATCCAGTGTGAACATTTGACCTAGATGCCAACAGCTTCTTTTGGAGGTAGCATGAGAAAATCACAATTGGAGCTTATTCATCAGTGGAGGAAAGTGTGATGAGGAAGCACAGTGATGGTCATTACTGAAACCAGGCCTTTGTTCCCCACACTGGAAGAGTTTGCCCTTGAACGAAGTTACCAGTGACAGCAGAACACAGTCAGTTGAACATTTATTACTTGTCCGGGCATTTGCTCCTTCAAATTGTGGCCTATGTTGGGTCCCTCTAACCTAGACTCTATGACTGCTGAGTGCCAGTAATAGGAGCACCTGGGATATTATGGAGGATTGAAGTAGATGTAGGTTGGATGGCCTGATAGGGTGGGAGTGAATTTTCTGTGGGAATCGAGGACTAATACTATTAAACTAATTGTGTCTGCTCAATATGTACAGTTGTACATAATTGGATTTCTTACAGTTCAATTGCTTAAAGAATGTCACCTACCAGAAAACAGGAGGTAAGGATTCTCTGTTGCAGCGTCTGTTCTCTGGAAAAGCATTCCCTTATAGATTCTTTTGTACTCCACAATACCTTCCCTTATTATACAAACTCTAAAATATGTCTGTTGACCTTGGTGTGGGATGTCTGGCAGACCTCATCTGTTCCAGACATTGTGGGTGCTCCAACACTGGAGATTTTTAAGAAGAGATTGGGCAACCACTTGGCTGAAATGGTATAGGGTTTTCTGCCTATAGGAGGTTGGACTAGAAGACCTCCTATGTCCTTTCCAACTCTGTTATTCTGTTTCCTCATGACAATTGTAGCTATAATATTTGAAGATATCTAAAGTCATTTTATGTGTATTTGTGGCTTATAAATTTTGTGTGTGTGTGTGTGTGTGTGTGTGCACACATACACATGCATGCTACTTCACTGTGCTCGTGGCAGTGAGAGAAGGTAAATCTACATTTACCACTGGAAGCAGGATAAGCAGGTACTTGACAATGTAATTGTAAGGGGCCTAATGGTCAAGGCCTAGCTGAAATAATACCAGAACTGATTCAAGCTAGTCTGTGACTGTAATAAAGATTTGCTTTGACCACTGATTTGATTTGACAACTGATTCAAATCTAGTTATCCCCCTGTGTGTATTAACCAGGAAAGGTTAGAGTTGGATCCACTATTAGATTCAATGTGCCATAAATTAACACAAAGTTCAGTCTGACGTTTTTCTGATAGCAGTGTGATAATTGATAATTAAAGTTGGTCTTTTGGTTATACTTTTGATCCATCATGAAGTAGCTTTGTAGAAGGCTTTTTACTTATCACAATGACATGAACCTTAACAATTTTTAGATTGTACTGTCCCCTTGGAGATGACCATAACAGAGAAACAAGTTGCTCAATTGCCTGAAAGGCACACATAAATAACTGATTTATAAAGTTTAAGTTTAATTGTATGAGGTGAATGCACAGGTATTTGTCAGGCACCTGAACTATAGCAATTATTAAACATTTTTAAAAAAAGAACAAGCTACTTGATCCAATATGGTCATAATAAAATTAATGGATGAATAAACAGTCGATTCTTCATAAATTGAGAATGAATAATAGCTCTTTGGAAAAAAGAAGTGGTTTTGAATGCAAAGAAAACAATGCCATGTAGGGGAGTGGAGTGGGGTGCAACAAAATACAATAAAATAAAAAAGGGAAAACAGCATTTTGTATTCAGATAGCATAGCAGAAGAAAGAAAGAGATTTATAATTGTGTATAAAGAAAACAAAATTAACAAAAATGCAAGCTGCCAGATAAGGAAAACAGCTGCCAAGACAATCATGTAAGATACCCAAATGGCTGTCCACAGCGGCTTTCTTTCCATGGAGCCTGAAAAACATATTATAAGTGGCATGACATAGAAGTCCTTTCAGTGAACACATTAGCATGGTATTTATTGGAAAGGGCATCTGAATGCTATCCACACTTACCAGATGTGTGATGAAGGGACACTTGCCATTTCCTTTATATAAGGCTAACCAATGCCCGCTTGCATTCATTTGTTAGCAAAACAGTGCTCTTGTATTACTAAATTAAAAAAAAAAAACTCAGCTTGGAAGAAAAATGAATTTGCTTGCAAATGTGAGAGTGTTTAACATTCATTTTCAAACTACTGCACATTGCGGACCTTTCATTCTTTTTCTTTCTTTCTTTGTTGGCTTGCAGACTTATTCTGGGAACTGATATTTGGTAAAGGGTAAAAATAAAACTTTCAAGATGCATCTATTTTACCAACTTTGAAAGAGCTGTAGCTGTTGCAAATTGTTTAGGACTAAATAGACACAATCCCTTACTCCAAAGAGAAAATATGCATCATGTACCATCCCCCATTTATTCGTATCCATTTCCTGTACTCATAATCATGTTTATACTTATATCTGTTACCTTATACATGCTTGACAAAATAAATATTAAATAAATAAATGTACTGTGACACAGTTAAACACGACAGACAAAAATCATTGATGACAGAGTTGAAGTCAGCAGTAAAATGAATGCAAAAATTCCCATATATTCTCACCAGCATTTTGATTTTTTTAAAAAATGGATAGAAAGTATCTATGATCTGAAAACTTAAGAAAATAATGTAGTAGAAAAAGCAGAGAATTTGGGTTTAACTCAATATCATTAAGAAGGACACAAATTGTTTCCAAATGTTCTCTACCAAATGAACCAAGATTATCAATCTAGAAATGGAGTGGAAAATGTCTCTGAATTTTTCCAGAATGAAAAATCTGCTGAGTTTTTCAAAGGCAAGATGCCCCTTTAATGGTGATAGTAGCATTCCTATTGAAAAAGCCAGTACATTTCCACCATAGGGCTTGAAGTATAAGAAAGAAGGAGACTGAAGAATATTGGAGATGCTATTGTGCAACAAAACTATGGGATATTTCTGTTGGGGATTCACATCCAATGGCACTGTTTCTTCAATATCTCATCTTTTACTCATCACAAGAGAGAAGTAAGGTGAGGGTAGAACGTAAAATATTTGTCATGTACCTGTTTTCTGTTACTCTGATCCCTTTTTAAGAAATTACTAATTTGATATCATTTCCTTCTGCTTTCTTCCCAGATAATGCACTCTGAGCACATTGAGTCTCCTTCTAGTAGGATGCAGTTGGTTGGAAGCTAGAAATTACCAATTCCTATGATCTATTTTTTGTAAATATATCTCCTTTCTGTTTCACTTGGGAAACCTGCTCCATAATTTCTAAGTAGAATTCTCTTGCAGCAGATTGAAGAAGAATTGGTAAGGAATATATATACTGCCAGTGGGGTTTGAACTGCCAGTGGGGTTTGAACAGCCAAGCCCCCACCCTATCAGTTCAAACCCCACTGGCAGTTAAAAGGAAGAAACAGCTACAATTCTCACATTGCTCCTAGAAGCAGGAGGCTGAAGACACAAGCCTGATAATCAGCCTGAAGATGACGAATGAGACTTCGTCGAAACGTTGCAATGACATCTCCAACTTCACGCGGGAGAAAACCCGAATAACCACAGACCTACATATATATATATATATATAATTTTTAATAAAAAATTGATAAGAAAAAAGTAGAAGTTTGCACAGCACTAAATATAAGGCATCTTGTAATTCCAAAGAACTGCTACTTCTTAAATTTATGTATTGGGATTCCTATTCTAAAGGAATTCTTACTAAATGCTTGTTATCCACCAAGGGAACTACATATTCTCCCCACAATAAGTTTGCATGTTACTTCATGATTTGATTTTCTGGAGCTTTTAAATGTGAAATGATAGAATAGAAATTATGCAATTAAAATTCTACTGAATCCTGTTATGCCATTCCCTTTTTAAAAAGCCCCTTTCTGCTTCATTCTCAGTATGCTTTCAAATTGCCTTTGAACGTACTTTATTGTTGCAGCCATGAGCATTGCCGTGCTCATTTTCTGAAACACACATCTCTTTATTGCCTCATTCTCTTTATTTGTGCAGTTACCCATGCTTCTTGATTCCCTTATGATGTCTTCCCTTTGGATGCTATTGAAACTTGGGAAGCCAAGAAACCTGAAAATCATTAGAGAGACAATGGTATAATAAAAGGCAGGCGCTCACATCCATTCCTTTGCCTGTTCATAATTAAACTCTACATAAAATCTCACAAAATGTGTTTATTTCTTCTATGTCCCTCAAAATTTAAATTTAATAATAAATAATAAATAAAGAAAACTGCTGGGGCCAGTTACAAATATACCTTATTTTCATACCAGGCTTTGCATGTCTATTTTACATGGTGTTTTGGAACCAAACATTTCTCTAGTCGAATGCAGAAGTGAAAATTTAACAAAATCCCAGCAGGATCCATAGAGAGGACGCAGTTTTGTTATCAGATGGTTGCTTCTGGCTACATATGGTGTACTATTAATGGGCTCCAACAAGAGATTATGTTCATCCTTTTATGGCTTCAGGGATTCACACAGTGATGGCAAGGGTACACTCTGACTGATCACCATCTCCAAGAGACTGTCACACCTCCCACATGAAATCTAAAATATAACCAGAGGCAGATGGAAGCTGACATTGATTGCAAGGACATATGAGGTGAGAAGAACAAGGCTGTATCATTTAACTTGGTCAGTATTCTTTATACATGAATGAACAGATGCTGGAATTAGGATTATTGGTGGTAGGTGGAAGTGAGAAGAATTATTGTGGAAGACCAAGACTAAGCAAAGTTAATTAGAATCCCTGTCTGTTGCAATTTTAAACTTCTTTTTCCAGAGTAGACACTTAACTTCCATGTTAGGTATTCTGCTGCAGGAGAAACTGCAGTCATAATTCATCTTTCTGGCAAATTTCACCAACTTTATTCTGAAAGTATACATTGAATAGTTTCATTCATGATTTTTTGTAATGGTAGGAAAAAATACTCACTTCAATCAGCGAAGTTGATGAGGGCTCCCTACCAGTGGTGGGATTCAAATAATTTAACAACATGTTCTGTGGGCATAGCTAGGTGGTCATGTGACTGGGTGGGTGTGGCTAGGTGGTCATGTGACTGGGTGGTCATGGCTGGGTGGTCATGTGACTGAGTGGGAGTGGCCGGGTGGTCATGTGACTGGGTGGTCATGGCTGGGTGACCATGTGACTGGGTGGCATGGCCAACTCAATGTCACTCACATCAAGGGTTGCCTCACCTAGCTCCTCCCCTCCCAGCCATTCCTTGTCACACCCAGCCTCAACGTATCTATAGTTCTGTAAGAATGTTGTTCACCTTTTTCGACTTTATTATCTACATACTGCAGATGTACTTTCATGGACCACTGAAAGGAGGAAATGGCTCACATGCTTTGCCCAAGAGTGTGATAGGCAACAGGCTTTTAAGGGGCTGCCACAAAGAAGGGGAGCAATGTATTTTCCAAAGAAGCAGAAGGCAAAACAAGAAGCAATGGATGGAAACTGAACAAAGAGAGAAGCAACCTAAAATTAAGGAAAAACTTCCTGACAGTGGAACTGCTTGTCTCCAGAAGTTCTGGGTGCTCGATCACTGGAAGTTTTTAAGAAAAGACTGGACAGCCATTTCTCTGAAATGGTATAGGGTTCCTCTCCCAAAGTCCCTTCTAAGTGTTATTCTGTTATTTTGACATCTTTCCCAGGCCCTCTACTCATATTATGGCAACCTCAGTTTTCCTGCCTGAGCAGGGGGTTGAATTAGAAGACCTCCAAAGTCCCTTTCAACTCTGTTATTCTGTTATTCCTGAGCTAAATAGCTAAGACCCTTATTGAGACCCTATCTCTTTTGCTACCTCTGGAGCTGAGCTGCCTCTAGACATTCATGTTAATAAGATTTTTAGAAACCTGCAGTTGACAGTTCTTCATGTCTCC